>JBAMJV010003480.1:0-57875 GCA_037951105.1 Echinarachnius parma
GGGGGGGGGGCATTATGCCCCACCCCCCCCCCCCCCCCCCCTAAGATCTCGGCCGCGGAGCGGCCGATCGCCGTGAAAAATTGCACGCATGATAGATGAAGTGTATATAATACAATGGTAATTTTAATTTTTTGAAAAATTAATTAATTTGCATATTTATGGTAATGTATGCAAATAAGGTCATAAAATTCATATTTTTACCCATAAATCATATATTCTTCATAATTAAACTTGGTTTATATTCTTTAGAGCATTTGGAATAATAATACGACAACAACATTTGGAAGAGCCAGGTTCTTCCTTATGTTTTCTATTGTTTTTATAATTATGTATTTCTTTGGTTTTTTTAACTTATGTATTTTATTGTTGTTGTTTTTTTTTTCTAACTATAATTCAACTATTTTGAACCCCAAAAACAAACATATAAATGTAAACAAGACCAAATTACCAATGATATACCTCCTTTTACGAAAACTGATATTTCCATATGTTTTGTACACAAATCACGAAATTGAGCAATTTTCGGGCTGACATGCATAGACAAAAGGTCACGTGACTTCGTAACGGTAGGTCCGATTTTCAATTTTTTTTTCTTTTAAAATATGCGCAAGACCCCCCCCCCCCCCCCCCCCCCCCCCCCCACAAAAAAAGTCACCAAGCAGCGGCGTGTCATCTTACCGCGTTTTGGAGCAATACCAAAAATTGCGGAGGGGGGCCATTATGGCCCCCGGCCTTTTTAGGGTTAAAATGAAGATTATGGGACCTATTAACTTTGTTGACAACTGCAAAATGTGATGCGTGGTTAATACAATACAATGTGTGTCGGTGTGAACTGATATGTCTAGAAAGTAAAAAAAAAGAATTATCAGATGTTTTCTGTATTTATTGAAAAATAAAATATAACATATTCAAATAACAATACAAGTACATGTATATAATTTAACTGATTTACATAAAATGTGACAATTAATATACACAAGGAAAATACATAATTAAGAACTTGAATGTAATATAAATCAAATAATCAGAATAAATGCAGAGGCAAACTATCGTAAGCATGAATGCTTGAGTCGATAGCAGCCGGGGGGGGGGGGGGGGGGTGGCGCTGTTAAAGGAGTATGTAGGAAAATAGAGTGTCACGCATAAGTGATTTTTTTTTTCAGAAAGTATCTGAATTTAAAATTCAAATTAATAAAATTTAAACAAACAATTACAATCATTAAGACCCTTATAATGTCTATGAATATTTGGATATTAAATATTGTTTCATCGAAGCTTTAAATGAATAAAGAGATGCAGAGTGTTTAATGTTGTCAGGTAAAGCATTCCAAATGTCTGGACCATGGTGCCTTATCGATTTATAGGCCATAATAATTTTGAGGTTAGTGAAATTAAAGTCGGATGAGTGTCGTGTAGGATATGAATGTATACTACTATTGTACACAAAAATATTTCGAAATGCTAATGGTATAGTATTTATCCAACATTTATACATAAAGATTGCAGTTTGAAAAATGTGAATATCAACAATTTTTAATGTTTTTAGTTCATAAAATATTGGATGAGTATGGGCTATATAATGTGAATGTGTACAAATACGGAGTGCTTTCTTTTGAAGGCGATATATTAACATAATTTTCATCTGATTACTATTCCCCCATACTATGTTACAATAAGATATGTGTGACAAAATGAGAGAATTATAAAGCATAAATAGTGACTTTTGTGAAAGATAATATTTTAATTTATATAGAATGCCTACAGGTATGCCTCTCGAGACTAACATACAAATGTTATTAATATGACTACTCCAAGTTAAATTTGAATCAATCATTACACCTAAGAATTTAGTAACTTCTTTTTCACTTATGGGCATGTCATCTATGAAAATATTAAAATAAAGTTCATGTTTAGAGTGTATGTTTTTAAAATACATATAATTCGTTTTATTAATATTTAGTTAGAGTTTAATTTGTGAACATTTCAAGTTAATTGGATGTTATTAGGCCGAGAAAGAGTGAAAATGCAAAGTGATATTCCCATACTGATTGCACTTAATTTGTACACGGCTGAAAAGGTCCTGTAGATAATTTCATATCCAAGCACTTCAATCGTAAATATCTTTTGAACGAAATGGAAATTTGAAAAACCGAAACCTGTCCCATGTTTTTAGTGTTAACGAATCCAACAAGGTATGAGGGAACCGCTAGAATTCCAATTGGAATTTGAGGATTAGGACACTGTTACTAAGTCCCTTTAATATATTTAAAAAGAATGACAGTAATTAGATGTGATATAATTTAAAACCGGTTTACCCATCTTTCCAATAACACCGTACTCATAATGAGTATTCAAGCAGGGTTACGTATAGAGTTAAAGCCATGGTCTCATCCGACCCACGTAGGCGTAGCGCACACGTAGAGCAGTAATTTTTCATACGCGCCCCTGTTCTCTACGTGGGCAAATTCTACCTGGGAGTGGTCACATCCACCTAGGTCTGGTCCACGTAGAAAGTTCATTTGTTCGTTCGCGTGGGCAATGCGGGGGGTAGTACGTGGGTGCTACGTGGGTGGCGCGCAGGTGCTAGGCGGGCAAGACGAGGGGACAATTAAGTTAAGATCGTTTTTACACGAGTGATGGCAATCATGATTGGAATCATTTTTAAAATCACGGTGATTCTGTTGATAAAGACTTCGCGCGAACTGTGATTACAATCGCGTTTCTGGATACGTATCTGTCAATCAATCAAGGAGTGCTTTTACAAGTATTATTTGGGGTGACTGCAATCACGATTAGAGTCATTTTCACTCCAATCATTGTATTTTGACCGTGTAAACGCAAACTAGAATCACGAATCGCGAAATAGTGGTCCAGAGGTTTTTTTTAATCATGATTCAGTCAAATCACAGTGCGAATCGGTAGTGTAAACCGGGCGCTCTTCGCTTCGAATGCAGTCATGCAGTGAAGTACTAGTGTTCTCCTTGTTTGATTGACAGATACGTCTCCAAAAACAAGATTGTAATCACAGTTTGCGTGAAGTCTTTCGTCGTGTAAATGCAAGGCAGTATAATCACCGTGATGTAAACATGATTCAAATCATCAATACAAAATACAATATCAATACAAAATACACTATATCAATACAAAATACCAAATACACCTGATATATAGATATTATTGTCCCAACGTACGTTCAAAAGTTCATAAAGAGTTTACACAATAGCATCCCGCCTTCTTCGCTACTGTAGTTCTTCAGGGAGACCCTGAAATGCTTGCCCTCATTGGTGACTTGGGGGCCTCCGATCTGGTTGGCCTCTTCCATTGCATGCTGACGCCGCACTCCGGGAATGAGATTTCCTTGGGCATCCTCCTGGTCTACATCGTCATGATCGTTGGCTTGAAGACCAGGGTAGCGCGTCCGCATCAGATTGTGCAGAATCAAGCAGCTTGAGGTGACCTTGCGTGCACCCCGGGGGCCAACTGAATAATGGTGAGCAGGACACGCCATGACACGCTAGCAGTGCGCCAGGATTCCAAAAGGGGGAATACGTCATCCCCCACCAGAAAGAAAGGAAGGTCATGCTCATCTCCCGGCAGTGGTTCAGGATCAGGAAACCCCAGGCGATCCTCCCCCATGTCAGGCCGGTGCGCCCTACTATAATTAAAAATGCCCACGTCTGAAGCCGATCCCTCAGACCTGACATCCGCCCATGCATATGCACTTGCAGCTGGCATCTACTACCGCAATCAGCACAATCGAGAAAACCTTTTGGTAGCTATGATGTTTTTCGGTGCCTTGACAATTCTTAAAAGAATATTTATGACATCATTTATGACATCACACTTCACCACTCTATACCCTGCAAATAACGAAGACAAATCGCAAATTCTACCCACGTGTCCCCCACGCACCATCCACGCACCAGCTACGCGGTAGCCGCGACAAATCATCGTAGACCAAAAATTGTGCATGTCCAATTTTTCTCTACGTAGAAAAATGAAGGCTACGCGGAGGTCAGGTATCTTGAAACTACTTGCGTCGTGCGCACGGGCCACCCGCGAGGGGCCGCGCACAGCCCCAAAGTATCTACGTGGACTCCTCGCTACGCCTACGCGGGTCGGATGAGACCATGGCTGGGAGTGGTCGTATCATCTGCGCCTGGTCTACGTAGAAAATTCGTTTAATCAAGGTTTTCGCGTGGGCAGTGTGTAGGTAGTACGCGGGTGCTACGTGGGTAGCGCGAAGGTGCTACGTGTGCATGGCGAGGGGGAGTGGTGATCGCGTGGGCAGTGCGTGCGTAGTGAGTGCGTAGAACGTGAGTGCTACGTGCGTGGCGCCCAGGGGCTACGTGGGTGTTTCTCTAGCTTTTATTCCCTGCAAATAACTAAGAAAATGATCAAGTACTACCCACGACCCCCGCATGTGCCCCCCACGTGCCCCGTACGCAAGCACCCACTCACCAGTCACGCGGTAGCTGCAACAAATCATCGCAGACCAAAAATTGTGCATGTCAATTTGTCTCGACGAAGGAAAATTTAGGCTACGTGACAGAGGGTCAGGTAGCTGGAAATTACGTGCGTAGTGCGCGCGGGCCATCCACGTAGGATCACTTACACCCCAAAATCTCTACGTAGATCCCGCGCTACGCCTACGTGGGTCGGATGAGACCATGGTTAAAGGGGGGGGGGGGGGTGGAATATTGCAGCATGTTTTTGATCAGGAATAGTGTGAACGCGTGAAGTATCGAATTTTGTTTGGAGGGGGAATATTTTGTTAATATATCTTCCATTATCATAATTGTACATGTAGCAATATAACATTATCTTCATTTTACTTAAAGGGACAGGTTCACTTTTACAAAACGTCTGAACAGCTTTCAGTTGACGGATGGGGATCAATGTAACACGCAAAAAAAATCAGATCGAACAGCCCTCTAATGTGGATTATACGAATGAAAAACGAATGCGTCCCTCCATTTAAACTATATATCGGTCAATAAAGGAGTTTAACTGATTTAGCATAATATTACAACAATATTGTACTAATTCTCGTAAAGGTATTGTGAAGCCGACATTTGTTAACGTATGTCACGGAAAAAGATCTCAAAAATAAAGAATATATAATTACATGTAGTCAGTTTAAGCGATGTTTGGGTATTTGGCTTGGTAAACGCTCACACATTAGTACTTATGCGCGGGTCACGTAGCTAGCGTGGGTCACGTAAGGGTCATGCATACCGATCTGGCACTCCGTGAAATCTGTGTACGAACTTACTCACCGGCCGAAAATACGTATGTACCCATTAAACCGTCGTCCAACAATTTAATCAGTTTTAGGTCTATAACTCCACGAAAAAGAGATTTCAAGCCCTAATTTGTTCAGGCATGCTATTAAATGACATTTCCTTTCATATAAGACAATAACCTCGCAACTTTTGAATTTTGGCTTGCAAAAGAGGATCTTTCCCTTTAACGTGATGTCAATGCTTTTGCGATCAGGGTTTGTGCAGTAACAGGAGGCGTTCGAATTTGGTGTGTTGGAAACGCATGCGTTGTTTGCAATGATCTAAACCGAACACAAACAATAAACTACCCCCTAAACCATGTAAAAACTGTTCATAATTTCATTATCATTATCATTTTTTCAAGATCTCATCTTGCCACGATATTTCTACAGTTGATATGTACATTTTGTGTTAAAATCAGAGATACTCATCACTTTAAGTGCTCATTAGCCATGTTAGCACATATTAAAGACAAAATGGCCCAATTCAAAAGTCACACGACATTGCGCGTGCTTGTACATTGTTGTGAAACAACACATGTGACTGAATGCATTGATTATGGTTTATGAAACAATGATGTTTGATACTACATCCATTTTGATTTTAATGGCACATGTGGTTAAATGCATTAATTGAAATTGTAAAACAGTGTATTTTTTAAATTTCCAATAGTATTAGCAAAAATAATATTATCATTTCAGTTTATTAAGTATTACTTAATAAACTGAAATGATAATATTATTTTTGCTAATTTTGAAATCTGACAATTATCTCTATAATTTGTGCATATTCAATCATGGATTAATGGTTACCTCTTATTTGTACACATTGCTTAATTTTCTAACTACAATGTACCATAGAAACATTTTGGCAAGAACAACATCTTGAAATTATGAGCAATTGTTTAGGGGGGAAGTTACTTTTTGTGTTCGGTTTTTATCCCTTTACATTTGAATATGAAACAGTACGCACATTGCAGATAGACCATTGCAGAAAATATACCGATGTATTGCCGTATGACTAGTACAGCTTCCCCCTTAAAAAAATTACAACGGCACTTTCCGCAACTATAACTTTAAAGATATTAGATCAATCAGAATGATATTGGGTATGAAACTATAACTTATTACCTACGTCTTGCAGAAAACCCTATTCGATTTGCTTCAGTGGTCATAGTAGGCTTGTTAAGACCCAAAAATATGGGTGTTCACTGCTATTTTGGGTACAATTGTTTAACTTGGCATACATATTCCTTGAATCAAAAGAGGAAAATTCATCCAAAGAGACACTCTGTATCTATGCAAATAAGGCATAATTTCCATAATTTATGCAAATATATTCATGGGAATGAGATATTCTCTGAAAATAGAGGTTTTATTGAGATATTTGAGAGAGACCATATTCCTTGGATCAAAAGAAGAAAATTCATCCAAAAAGACACTATGTATTTATGCAAATTAGGCCTAATTTCCATAATTATGCAAATGTACTCGTGGGAATGGGATATCTATGAAAATGGTGTTTTTATTGACATATTTGGGAGAACATATTCCTTGGATCAAAAGAAGAAAATTTATCCAAAGAGACACTCTGTATCTATGCAAATTAGGCCTAATTTCCATAATTTATGCAAATGTATTCATAGGAATGGAATATTCCATGAAAATGGTGTTTTTATTGACATATTTGAAAGAGAACATATTCCTTGGATCAAAAGAAGAAAATTAATTCAAAGAGACACTCTGTTTATATGCAAATTAGGCCTAATTTCCATAATGTATGCAAATGTATTCATGAGAATGGGATATCTATGAAAATAGTGTTTTTATCAAGATATTGGACAGAACATATTCCTTGGATCAAAAGAAGAAAATTCATCCAAAGAGACACGCTGTATCTATTCAAATTAGGTCTAATTTCCATATTTTATGCAAATTTATTCATGGGAATGGGATATCCATACAAATGGTGTATTTATTAAAATATTTGACAGATCATATTCCTTGGATCAAAAGAAGAAAAATTATCCAAAGAGACACTCTAAATCTATGCAAATGAGGCCTAATTTATGCAGATTTATTCATGGGAATATGTTCTGTCCAATATCTTTAAAAAAACACCATTGTCAAAAATATCCCATTTCCATGAAAACATTTGCATAAATTATGGAAATTAGGCCTAATTTGCATAGATACAGAGTGTCTCTTTGGATGAATGTACTTCTTTTGATCCAAGGAATATGTTCTCTCAAACATCCCAATAAAAACTCAATATTATCGAATATACCATTTTGCATGAATTATGGAAATTAAGCCTAATTTGCATACATACAGAGTGTCTCTTTGGATGAATTTTCTTCTTTTGATCCAAGGAATATGATCTGTCAAATATTTTAATAAATACACCATTTGTATGGATATCCCATTCCCATGAATAAATTTGCATAAAATATGGAAATTAGACCTAATTTGAATAGATACAGCGTGTCTCTTTGGATGAATTTTCTTCTTTTTATCCAAGGAATATGTTCTCTTTCAAATATGTCAATAAAAACACCATTTTCATGGAATATCCCATTTTCATGAATAAATTTGCATAAATTATGGAAATTAGGCCTAATTTGCATAGATACAGAGTGTCTCTTTGGATGAATTTTCTTCTTTTGATCCAAGGAATATGTGTGCTTAGTAAAAGAATCGTACCCCAAAATGCAGTGACAGACCTCTTAACAAGCCTACTATCATGGAGAATTAGGATCTTTTGTCAATCATGTCAGATGTCCCTTCCCTCCAGATTTTGTAAGGAGACGTGTTGTCCATTGACAACGGGACTTTCTGCAACGATAACTTTAAAGATAGTGGACCAATCAAAATGATATTTCAGGGTATGAAACTATAACGTATTACCTACATCTTGCAGAAAACCCTATTCGATTTGCTTCAGTGGTCATGGGGAATATGGATCTTTTGTCAATTATGTCAGATGTCCCTTCCCTCCAGATTTTGTAAGGAGACCATTGACAACTTTCTGCAACGATAACTTTAAAAATAGTAGATCAATCAGAATAATATTTCAGGGTATGAAACTATAACTTATTACCTACATCTTGCAGAAAATCCTATTCGATTTGCTTCAGTGGTCATGGAGAATGAGGATCTTTTGTCATTCATGTCATGTGTTCATTTTCGTTATGTTCACGCGTTATATGAAGGAAAATGGTCTTGTTCACGCGTTATGAACGAAAATGGACACATGACATGATTGACAAAAGATCCTCATTCTCCATAACCACTGAAGCAAATCGAATAGTGTTTACTGCAAGATGTACGTAATAAGTTATAGTTTAATACCCTGAAATATTATTCTGATTTATTTACTATTTTTAAGTTATCGTTGCAGAAAGTCCCGTTGTCAATGGACAACACGTCTCCTTACAAAATCTGGAGGGAAGGGACATCTGACGTGATTGACAAAAGATCCTCATTCTCCATGACCACTGAAGCAAATCGGGTTTTCTGCAAGATGTAGGTAATAAGTTATAGTTTCATATCCTGAAATATCATTCTGATTGATCTAATATATTTAAAGTTATCGTTGCGGAAAGTGCCGTTGTATTTTTTTATGGGACAAGCTGTAGAAGCGTGTTTCTCTGGTTCAAGATAATATTTCTTCCAAAACAAATATTATTTTGTTTCGATGTTACATTTCCTGGATAGCTGTGAATCTTATTCCATATGAGGTTTAAGCGACCCGTTGTTGGTAAGTATCTGTTTTAACGGCTATATGACTAGCTAAGAAACACATACCTGTCAAGAATGATGACGGGGTCTACCTCCTGGTGTCTTTTGGCAATTATCTTCTTTATTTTCTAATTTATTCTCTGTCGACATATAACATCAAAACATTTCGCTTTGAAAAAGAAAATCTCCAGATTAAGCAAATGTCTTTTCCGGGTTTGTCTCCAATAAATTGCTCACACTGATTTTTGTATTTTCGACAGTGACTCTTGCAGACTTTTGTTCAATTGTTTTGTTCAATCAATCAGTAAAGACTCTTTCTCTGTATAGCGAATTGCTTCGGTTTTGTCATTATCATATTCTCCCAAGGGGCGCTGCTCATCCCTGTTGTCAGTCTTGCGTAGCTAGCTATTGAGGCCGGGGATAAAGGACACATACCCCTTAATAATTTGACAAAAATAATACAATAAAAACATGAGTGGAAATCATTCATTGAATATGGAAATACATAAAATATGCCCTCGTTGATTTACGCCCCCCCCCCCCCCCCCTCCTCCTAGTCAATCCAACCACACTCCGCTTCTGGCTATAATACATATATAACATAATATTATCACGGTGGTGTCAATACAATAATTATGAACTTTGCACATACTCCAAACAAGACATTGACAGTTCAAATAGTATTTTTTCTGGGAGGCAATATTTCATGTTCTATTAACTTGCTCAATCCGTGTAGTTGTCTTCTGAGTAAACGTCTCAGTTGGCAAATTATAAAACATATCTAGTTTGGTCAACCTCATCAAATTTACTACGGTATTGATTATAAGTGTTGATCTTTGTGGCATTAAAATCAACGCTTACTATTATTGTTCAATAACATAGGGTATTACCGAATGTTTTTATAATGTGTTCAAATTTGATGCCCTACACGAATACCTATATATCCGTTCAAACGGCATTCAAACAGTCATTGTTTGGTATATTATACAGAAATGAAAATACTGGCATTCCATCTTTATTCACGAACCGTGCAGGTCCGTACCAATTTGTGGAGACTCTAACTCTGACTACCCTCCGTTCATTAGTTTAATTTTGAAGAAAAAAAAAATTGAAAGAGGAATTATATAGATCTTAAATTGACAATGGATGACAAGGGACCAGGGTTCAAGTATATGTAAATATCGGTAACTAAGCGATATGAAGGTAGATTATTGCTAACAAGTGACGATGGTATCAATTAAAGGGGTAGTACAGTTTTGGTAAGGCTGAACTTTTGTAACCAAAACCTGCACAGTAACATTACAAACTAATATTTATAACCCCACCATGCTCGAAAGGTATACAAACGACTAAGTAAAAAGCCTGTTATCATTTTTAAAAAGCGCCATTAAAACAAGAGAGGGCGCTCTCTAATAAGGCATTGGTTTTAACCATTTTTCATACAAAAAATATGCATGTGATGTTTTGTTGAAATAATGATTAAATAGAGAGATCATCAACAACTATTTAAAAACCGCTTTTGACAATTTTTGAAAAAGTGTAAGCATTTTTTAATTTTCTTTTTTAAATCTTCGTATTTATTTGGGGCCCAAATAAATACGATCGGATATATTTATTGATATTTCAGCCATTTCTGAACCGATTTTGGCCAAATAAAGTTTATTCTGCCATTAAAATTGCATGTTCTTTCAAATTCGACACTCAGTTTTTCATTACCTCACGAAAAAATTGTGTTGTGCAGCGCCCTCTCTACCAAAACTGAACTACCCCTTTAATTGTTAACTGTCTGTAAAAATTAACTAAACCTCCGCTTACCTCAATATCATAAACATTCGCAAAGAAGTACCACCATATTATATTACCTTTTAATGTCATTGCAATACTAAATTAGTTATCCGTGTTAGAAATAACGGTAACCTGGGGTGTACTTGAGCTAAAGGGATCTTTGATCTCGTAGTTTTCAGGATTTTCCCCCGAAAGACTATTGTTATGTTTATTTTACTGACGGTGTACTAATATGATGAACTTCATATACATCAGCTCCATGCTTGGCGTTGACATGTCAACATGTTCAACGATATTTCTAAGGAGATGTATGTTTTATATTTGTTTTGTTTTTTTCAAAATGCACAATTTGCACAATTTGATGTTCAAAAATATTATAAAAAGACATAAATTTAATAAGAAAACGTCCTTGTTTAATCGACTTCACTTAATTAATTAGTAAGCTCTCAGCTCGCGCCCGATTGCTAGTGCGAGGGGTAAAGTGTTGCAATTGGTATAATGTCTGGATGTGGTGTCTAATGTTGTAGCGTGGCGAGTTAAAGTGAACCATTAACCTTGTGAAAATTCAGCCAAAATCTCTTGTACCTAATTAGTGTTGTATGGTATGGTAACAGAATAATTAAATGTGTTTTGATTTTCAAATGTCTTCCTTATTATGGATGTATTTAAGATTTAATCTAGCGAGTTAAAAGGGATCGAGTAACTTAGATGGTTTTTTGCATAACTGACAAAGTGTTCAGAAACAGCTAAAATATCAATTAGTATAATCGGATTGGAATAAATGTTCGGGACCAACTTTTATTCATTAATTAAAGGAAAAATATTTAAAAATCCTACAAACTCCTATTCGATTTGCTTCAGTAGTCATGGAGAATGAGGATCTTTTGTCAATCATGTCATGTGTCCATTTTCGTTATGTTCACGCGTTATATGAAGGAAAATGGTCTTGTTCACGCGTTATGAACGAAAATGGACACATGACATGATTGACAAAAGATCCTCATTCTCCATGACCACTGAAGCAAATCGAATAGGGTTTACTGCAAGATGTACGTAATAAGTTATAGTTTAATACCCTGAAATATTATTCTGATTGATCTAATATCTTTAAAGTTATCGTTGCGGAAAGTGCCGTTGTAATTTTTTCTGGGACAAGCTGTAGAAGCGTGTTTCTCTGGTTCAACATAATATTTCTTCCAAAACAAATATTATTTGTTTCGATGTTACATTTCCTGGATAGCTGTGAATCTTATTCCATATGAGGTTTAAGCGACCCGTTGTTGGTTATTATCTGTTATTGACGGCTATATGACTAGCTAAGAAACACATACCTGTCAAGAATGATGACGGGGTCTACCTCCTGGTGTCTTCTGGCAATTATCTTCTTTATTTTCTAATTTATTCTCTGTCGACATATAACATCAAAACATTTCGCTTTGAAAAAGAAAATCTCCAGATTAAGCAAATGTCTTTTCCGGGTTTGTCTCCAATAAATTGCTCACATTGACTTTTGTATTTTCGAATTGCATGCGCAACTGGTGCTCAGTATCCAATTGGGTCGACAGTGACTCTGCAGACTTTTGTTCAATGGTTTTGTTCAATCAATCAGTAAAGACTCTTTCTCTGTATAGCGAATTGCTTCGGTTTTGTCATTATCATAATCCCGCAAGGGGCGCTGCTCATCCCTGTTGTCAGTCTGGCGTAGCTAGCTATTGAGGCCGGGGGATAAAGGACACATACCCCTTAATAATTTGACAAAAACGATACAATGCAAACATGAATGGAAATCATTCATTGAAAGGGAAAGTTGAGTTTTGGTAGAGAGGGCGCTAGACTACTTAATTGGTCTGTGAGGTAATGAAAAACTGAGTGTAAAATTTGAAAGAGCATAATATTTAAACAATAAAATCATCTTTGTTTGATCAAAATCGGTTCAGAAACGGCTGAAATATCCATAAATATAACAATTTGTAATAAACCCGGGGCCCCGGGTTTATTAGAGAATTTTGAACCAGCCGTTAAAAATTCAAAAAAATGCTTCCTCTTTTCAAAAAAGTTACAAAATAGGTATTTAAATAGTTGTTGGTTATTTCTCTATCTAATCACTATTTCAACAAAGCATCACATGCACAACATTTTATTAAAAATGGTTGAAACCGATGAGTGTTTAGAGAGCGCCCTCTTACGTTTTAACGGCTCTTTTTGAATGATAACATGATCTTTACTACGTCATTTGTAATGTTGTGTTCCTTTCTAGTTATAACTATTAGTTTGTAATGTAATGATGCAGGTTTTGGTTACTAAAATTCAGTTTCACTAAAACTGTACTCTCCTTACCAAAACTCAACTATCCCTTTAATATGGAAATACATAAAATGTGCCCTCGTTGATTTACGCCCCCCCCCCCCCCCCCCCCTCCTAGTCAATCCAACCACACCCCGCTTCTGGCTATGATAATACATAGATAACATAATATTATCACGATGGTGTCAATACAATAATTATGAACTTTGCACATACTCCAACCAAGACATTGACAGTTCAAAGAGTATTTTTTCTGGGAGGCAATATTTCATGTTCTATTAACCTGCTCAATCCGTGTAGTTGTCTTCTGAGTAAACGTCCCAGTTGGCAAATTATAAAACATATCTAGTTTGGTCAACCTCATCAAATTTACTACGGTATTGATTATAAGTTTTGATCTTTGTGGCATTAAAATCAACGCTTACTATTATTGTTCAATAACATAAGGTATTACCGAATGTTTTTATAATGTGTTCAAATGTGATGCCCTACACGAATACCTATATATCCGTTCAAACGGCATTCAAACAGTCATTGTTTGGTATTGTAGCGAAACAGCCCTTGAATAATGGCTGGATTCGCTAGTTAATTTATGGTAGATGAGTAATTATAATCATTGGCATAAGGGATCGATTATGGGTAATTAATGGTTAGAATTATGGTTAATTCATTGTAGAATTAAGTTAGGATTAAGGAAAGATGTTATGGACTAGATGTCTATGGGGATGATTAGGGACATTTATTATGTATAAGATGGGACAGTGTAGTAATTTATGAGGGATGGTTAGTATTTGTTAGGGAATTAATTGTGATTAGGATCGGGTGATCGATCATGGGTAAGTAGAGATCGATCATGAGTTATAGATTGAACGATCATAAGTTGTGATCGATTGTAGAAACGTTGTAGTATTAAGTGTTAGTTGTCCATTCGGATTAGTTAATTGGTTATAGTTTTTATGATTAGGATAGAGCCTGATGGTTAGGTATTGGGGCGATTTAGTAATTAGTTACCAAGTAATTTGACGGGTTAACCATGGGAAATGGGTAAGGATTGGTAGAGTTATGATTACTTGAAGTTAATCAGTAACCACGAAATGTATTATGTAAGTTAGAATAAATGTTGAAGTATGAACGGCAATTAAGGAGCCCGTTCGCTTCGTGAAAGTTTACGCATGACTCTCGCTCCGGCTTCTCCGTTTGTCATCATTATCCTACTCTAGTATATTTTCTTCTAAGCCTTTTGGCTTAGAACCCGTTGTTTGATTTATTTCACGCCTTTTGGCTTGTTTGTACAAAGATGCAGCGCTCTCTTCTGCGAGACTGTTCTGTGCAGGTCCTACTGAAGGACGGATCCATATTTGATATTCTGAAGAGATGTGGGGTCAGCCCAGCTGACCACCTGACGGCAGTACAGGGGCTGCCAAGCAGCAAATACGATATAACTTTCAAGACAGTCCAGTTGCAACAGGAACTTGGCCCTCGTTTGGAGAAAGAGGAAGGGGTAGAAGTCACTTTCTACGCCAAGTCTGTGAAAGTCGTCACGGTCCTGCATGTCCCACACGAGGTGGACGACAACGCAGTCCGCTTATTTTTGAGAAGGACCAGATCCTAGACAGCGTGCTTATCTCAAGGATTAAAGACGAGATAGACTTTCGTATTTCGGCTGATTTTAAACGATGGCCTCTTGAAAAGTTTAATACAGTATGGGTTAATGGGTCTCCCCTGTGCAGGCTCGTCGATAATCAGGTGATAATCAGTTTGCCTTGAATTAATAAGTAAACACAAAAGTATTGTTATTGTAGTTTTTTCGTTTAGTTATTTAGTTACTGACTCATGTACTTAATGTATAGGCGTGTAGTTGTAGTTTAGTTTGTACCATTAGTGTAAGTCATATTTTGATAATTTATTTTTGCAAATGTATATAATTATATTATTCTTGCCATTCTGTCAAACCTTTATAGAAAGTATGATTTTAGTATGTCAATAAATGACAGGTCTGATACCTGAAAGAAAATGTTGCCTATGAAGTGCATGCTAATACATTCGCATGTAAGCCCGGTAACCTCACGGATTCAGGTGTCTTTATTGATCCCTAGAGTAAAGGAGGTTACAACCCTGTTGTATGCTTGAACGGGTGTCTGCTGCCAAATGATCGTTTGGTGATGGTTTATGAGCAGAGTGCTACGGCATTTCCAAAGTCTAGTTCTGATAACTGACTGGGCCGTTAGGAGTCGGTGTGGATATCACAAGACTCACCAAGAAGTCACCGTTGGACTGGAAACGGGATTCTTAATTGAATCTCGCTGAGTCACCGTTGGACTGGAAACAGGATTCTTAATTGAATCTCGCTGAGTCACCGTTGGACTGGAAACGGGATTCAATTGGTTGAATCTCGCTGAGTCACCTTTGGACTGGAAACGGGATTCAATTGGTTGAATCTCGCTGAGTCACCGTTGGACTGGAAACAGGATTCTTAATTGAATCTCGCTGAGTCATCGTTGGACTGGAAACGAGATTCTTGATTGAATCTTGCTGAGCAACGAAGGATAACCTGGAAAGAGGTACACCAGAGACCACACCAACATAAGTCAAGATCCCCATCCAGTACGGAAGAGCCAAATAGGTCGTAGACTGCGACCAAACGAACTCACGAATTTCGAGCTCGGAGAATCCTGGCCGGAACCGGTGGCGCGTCCAACAGTCGGCGACAACGGCATCCTGACAAATTCCGAAGAAACCGATCGTTGGACTTCCCGCCGTCCTTTTTCAACGAAGGGTTCGTCTGTGGTGCAGAATCGCGCCGGTACCAGAGAATCGAAAAGGGTGTTCCGCTACAAATGGTGTCAGAAGTGGGATTCTTTTAGCTCAACCAAAACGAGAGACAGAGAGGTGGAAGCCAGATAACAGAACCAGCTGAAGCAGCGGAGGTGATGCAGGAGGTTTGAACTTGGCAAACATCGAGCGGTGGACAATTATCAACATGGGTTTCAACATAATCTACGGCACATTAATTACAGTATTGACGACAGTTATCAACATGTTCCAGAGGGAGTCGGAGGTTGGCGGCGTTAACAGGGGTAGGCAGAGGCGGCGGCGGAGTGTGAAGCCGGATGAGACAACGAGTAACCTGGATGAAGAAATAGCTGGTATGCAAGGGGTATTTGCGGAGAACCAGGAGGATGAAAAAGTAGCCGGGATGCAAGGAGTATTTGCGGAGGACCGGGAAATTAAATCTGAATGGCAGAAAGAGCCGGGCAGAGGAAGACGGTCGGGTGACCGGGAAACTGAATTTGAATGGCAGGGAGTGCTGCCAGGAAAGGACCAGGAGGATGAAAAAGTAGCCGGGATGCAAGGAGTATTTTCGGAGGACCGGGAAATTAAATCTGGATGGCAGAAAGAGCCGGGCAGAGGAAGACGGTCGGGTGACCGGGAAATTAAATTTGAATGGCAGGGAGAGCCGGGCAGAGGAAGGAAAGAGCCGGGCAGGGGAATTGAATCTGGATGGCAGAAAGAGCCGGGCAGAGGAAGACGGTCGAGTGACCAAGACGCGGGTCGGTGCATGACCGCGGTAGCAGAACAGTCAAGATGGCTGACAAGGGACCAGAATGAGAGGCAGGACCAGATGATACCTGATTGTTTCGATGGGAGTGTTCCAATCATGGGCTACATGTGTCACTTTGAAGCATGTGCCAGAATCAACGGGTGGACGGAGGAAGATGCGTTGTATTATCTGACGGCTAGTTTGAGAGGGGATGCAGTTGTGACACAACAGACCGTTAGGCAGCTGACATACGGCGAACTGGTCTTCAGGTTGAAACAACGGTTTGGATGCGAGGAGGAATCTGAGGTATTCGTGACGGGACAACAAGCACGATGTCAACGTCCGGGGAATGTTCAGTATTGTCATGAAGCGAACTTTGCGCGGAGCTGACCTAGAAGCGATGGAGCTGCGGGGCGGATTCGCGACGGGAACGACAGGCGGGCCAATGCAGTGTGTTATCGCTGTGACAAAAAGGGCCATATAAAGAGGGACTGCAAAGCTTCAACGACACCCAGAGCGACGGGAATAACGGTGAAGGGGAAGCGGTGCTTCGTATGTGGTTAATTAGGACACCTTGTTCGAGCTTGTCCAAATCGGCAACAATTACGGAAGGAGGCCGGGAAGAGCAAAGCAGAGACTGCGGAGAGAAAGAACGACGGGGACGAGCAGACCAGGAGGAGTTGCGGGACGGAAATGAGAACAAGGGAAATGACGGTGAGGAGGAAGCGGTGCTTCGCCTGTGTAGAGATTGGGCACCTGAAGCGAAAATGTCAGGTTAAGCGGCGGCAAAGGAGTGCGGAGGACAGGAAGAACAACACGAGAGAAGTCGGAATACAGGTCGGGCGGCCTGGCGTGGGCGAACTCAGTGGTGAAGATCAGGTCAACGAAGGAGTGCAAACGGATTGGCCTGGTTCAGAGAAGCAGACAGCAAGAACACCACTTTCCGTGAATGCGGAGGTGAATGGGGCGCCGATACGCATGGTGGTGGATTCGGGTACATCATGTTCAATCATCAGTACCCGGACATTCAACCGGATTAAGCCGAGACGGCGGCCGCATGTACAGCCAGGGCCACACGTTGTGGGCCAGGCCGATGGGTCTGTCTTAAGGGTGACAGGAAGAACTACGGTGGGGTTACAGCTTGGTGAGAGGTTCCTCATGGTCAAAATGATTATTGCAGACATCCAACACGACGGGATTTTGGGTCTTGATCAACTATTTGAAACCGGAGCCATGCTGGACGTCAAGAAGAGGGAGTTGCGGACTATGTGGGGTACCATCCCCTGCACCAACCAGGAGAAGACCAGGCGCGACGAGGATCGTGAAACCAGTGACGAGGAGCGTGATATCAGCAACGAGGACCGTGAAACCAGCGACGAAAACAACCATGGCGGAGGGACGAAGAGCGAAGTAACCAGCGGCAGCGACGACAACCAGGACAAAGAATCAAGTAGCGACGAGAGCAAGCCAGCAAGAACAACGGGCCGGGGTGGTATTGCCTCGATGTTGGCGCAACGCCTACGACAGCGGGATGCAGAGGTGGGACGAGACGACGACCGGGGCAGTGACATAGTCGTGAAGGCGCAATGCTGGCGTCCACCAGAATATACGACGTTAGACCACAACAATAATGAGTTGAGACGAGACTACTGGGACAAGCTGAAACGAGACCACCCGAATGACAAGCGGGGACGAGACCTTGCCTGAAAGGCGCAACGCCATGCGCTAGCGGTATCAACGTCAGGGGGCGAGACAATTAGAACGACAAACCGGGTCACCTCGGTGGCGCACCACTTGCGCCTACAACATGTACGGGACGAATTCAACAATCAATCCGGGTTACCTCGGGTGCACAAAGTCAGTGCCAATGTTGATTCGTCTGGGACCAGAACACTTCAAGCGATAAATTGACAATCAGTCCGGGTTACCTCGGGGGCACAACGTCAGTGCCAATGTCAATTTATCTGGGAACACAACCAGGGACGAACGACCAACCACCATCGGGAAACCAACGACATGAACTTTGTAGCCGGGTCGCCTCGGCGGCGCACGATTTGCGACCATGTCATCCACGGGACGAGTTTGACACACCGGGTTACCTCGGGGCACGACGTTTGTGCTATGTAGTGTCAATTTGTCTGGGAGCACGACGGGGGACAAACGATTACGACCGCCATCGGGACCGACTACGACCTCCATGAGAATGATTACGGGACCTACACCATATTGGACGAGCCGACCAGACCAACCAAGACCCCTACACGAGAGTGCCGAACGCCATGACGAGCCGAGGCTATAACGAGAATTAATGAACATTAATCAGTTAGGAGGTGCAGAATTCCCTAATGAACTTTTATTTTAAACAGGGAAGCACCAAGAACATTAGGTTATTTACTTATTTATGTATGATTAAGTTATTTGTAAGAGCAACCAAGCGATGCTCGCTAATTATGGCAGTTCATGTTTTGAATTGTTTTGATAATTGTTGAGGACGGTTAGGAGCTATTTAAAAACAGCTCTTTTTGTTAATTATTGAGGACGTGTTTTTAAACATTAAGTTAGTTATGATTTATGCATGATTTGGTTTTGTAAGAGCAACCAGGAGTTGCTCAGTAGTGTTTTAGATCATAGGGTTAAGTTTTAAATAAGAGCGGTAACCGAAGTTTAATTGGATGTTAAATTTAAGCTTCGGGACGAAGCTTATTAGAGGAGGGGGTTGTGTAGCGAAACAGCCCTTGAATAATGGCTGGATTCGCTAGTTAATTTATGGTAGATGGGTAATTATAATCATTGGCATAAGGGATCGATTATGGGTAATTAATGGTTAGAATTATGGTTAATTCATTGTAGAATTAAGTTAGGATTAAGGAAAGATGTTATGGACTAGATGTCTATGGGGATGATTAGGGACATTTATTATGTATAAGATGGGACAGTGTAGTAATTTATGAGGGATTGGTTAGTATTTGTTAGGGAATTAATTGTGATTAGGATCGGGTGATCGATCATGGGTAAGTAGAGATCGATCATGAGTTATAGATTGAACGATCATAAGTTGTGATCGATTGTAGAAACGTTGTAGTATTAAGTGTTAGTTGTCCATTCGGATTAGTTAATTGGTTATAGTTTTTATGATTAGGATAGAGCCTGATGGTTAGGTATTGGGGCGATTTAGTAATTAGTTACCGAGTAATTTGACGGGTTAACCATGGGAAATGGGTAAGGATTGGTAGAGTTATGATTACTTGAAGTTAATCAGTAACCACGAAATGTATTATGTAAGTTAGAATAAATGTTGAAGTATGAACGGCAATTAAGGAGCCCGTTCGCTTCGTGAAAGTTTACGCATGACTCTCGCTCCGGCTTCGCCGTTTGTCATCATTATCCTACTCTAGTTTATTTTCTTCTAAGCCTTTTGGCTTAGAACCCGTTGTTTGATTTATTTCACGCCTTTTGGCTTGTTTGTACAAAGATGCAGCGCTCTCTTCTGCGAGACTGTTCTGTGCAGGTCCTACTGAAGGACGGATCCATATTTGATATTCTGAAGAGATGTGGGGTCAGCCCAGCTGACCACCTGACGGCAGTACAGGGGCTGCCAAGCAGCAAATACGATATAACTTTCAAGACAGTCCAGTTGCAACAGGAACTTGGCCCTCGTTTGGAGAAAGAGGAAGGGGTAGAAGTCACTTTCTACGCCAAGTCTGTGAAAGTCGTCACGGTCCTGCATGTCCCACACGAGGTGGACGACAACGCAGTCCGCTTCGTCCTGAAGCGGTACGGGAAGGTTCTCGCAGGTCGCTACCTGACATACAAAGATTACCCTGGAGTATACAATGGAGTCCGCCAGTACAAGATGGAGATGACGACCGACATCTCTTCGTCCATCAGCCTGGGAGGCAGAGAGTGTTGGGTCAGGTATGAGGGGCAGCCACGAACCTGCCTAAAGTGCGGCAAGACAGGGCACGAAGCGAGAGAGTGCAGGGTGGTGCGGTGTTTCCGGTGTCGGAAGGAGGGGCACATTGCGACAAGGTGCACGGAGGAGCTGGCCTGCACCACCTGTGGGAAGACAGGCCACTCCTACAAGACATGCAAGGTCAGCTTTGCCAATAAGCTGAAGGAATCGTCGTCGTGGGTGAGCGGAGGGGGCGACGTCGCCATCGACAAAGATGTTGCCACCACTTCTAAAGCAGGCAATCGTACAGGAGCTGAAGTAGAGGAGAAGGGGACGGCCGAGGCGGTACCAGCTCCAAACCTCATCGGCGCTGCCGACGGTGCTGGGACGCCAGTCCTCTTCGACAACGACGATGGTGAGGAGAACGATGTGGTGATGAACACACAGAGGTCGTGGGTCGAGCTGGTAGACGCCGCGGAGCAGGAGGTGAAGATGGAAGCAGCGCCAGCCCCCATCGTCGTCGACATCGTCGATGACGCTGACGTCGCGGACGACGCCGACGGTTTCAAGGAGGTGAGGAGGGGAAAGAAGCGTTCCTCCTCTCCAACAACTGAACGTTCCAAGTCACTACCCAGGCAGAGTCGGGTGTCAGCGGCAAAGGAGGTGATCTCGGCCTCGAACATCCTGACCGGAGAAAAGGACTGGTTCTCGTGCACAGAGGCCAGGTGCAGGGCCACCTTTAAGGTGTTTGGGGACTACCTCGAGCACATGAATTTAAAGCATCCACTCGCCACGGTGTCCAGGTATCCATGCCCAGTAAAGCTGTGCAACAATAGTTGCAACACCCCGAAGGAGTGGGCCAACCACATAGGGGCAAGACACCCTGACTTTGTGGACAAACGTGATGTAAACTTTTTTGATGAATATTTCTTGCGAACATAACTTTGTTTTTAATTTGTCCCTCTGAATAATGCATAATTCCATCTTAAAATATGCACTTTGAACGTTCGAGGACTGAGAGATTCAAAAAAGTGTAAGGAGTTAATATCCTGGTTAAATATTTTATCTTTTGATGTAGTTTTGCTTCAAGAAACATACTTGCAAGGGAAAGATTTAGACGCTTTTAAGAAGGGTTGGAAAGGCCCTGTCTTTTGTTCACCAGCACCGTCTAATCACTCTGCTGGGGTAGTTACTGCCTTTTCAGGTAAGCTGCCCTGTTCCTATTCACAAGTTCGAAAAGATAGCGGAGGTCGTTTCCTTTCAGTATTATGTTCTTTTAGTAATTACTCTATCCCTATTTGTAATATATACGCCCCATGTGACCCGAGAGAACGTGTTGCTTTCTTAAGTAATATTTATACGTACACACATGGAAATATACTTTTGGTATTAGGGGGAGATTTTAACTGTGTATTATCTCCAGAAGATCGATCGGGCACGTCACTTAATGCAATGGGTTTCGTTGGGCGGAAGGAGTTAAGAGCCCTTTTAAAGTCGTATTCTTTGGTAGACGTTTGGGAAAAACAAAATTCATGTGGTAGTGGTCATACCTGGGCCCACCCAAGTAAAGGCCAAAGCTCTAGAATCGATAGAATATATGTTAATATTGAGCTTGAGGTTGTTAAAGTTTTAAAGATTAACTTTCATTTGTCAGATCATGATGCAGTTAGTGCTACGTTTTATATACCCAATCAGAATAATATTCAGCATAAGTCTTATTGGAAATTTAATGTATTAATGTGTAAAGATGATTTGTTTGTTCAAGATTTTATATATTATTATAAGATGTGGCAAACGCTTAAACTTGGTTTTAACAATATAGTAGATTGGTGGGAAAATGTTAAAGGACGGATTAAAGAGCTCTCCATTAAGCATGGCGTACGCCGTGCAAGGGACCCAGGTAGCAAGCCAACGTTGGTCCAACGTTGGACCAACGTTGTCCAATTTTTTCGGCAACGTTGGTCCAACGTTGTCCGGCAACGTTGGACCAACGTTGCTTGCGTACGCCCAAACAACGCTGCTCCAACGTTGGCGAAAACAAAATACCAACGTTGGATCAACGTTGGTCCATCGTTGGAAAGTTGTCATTTGTCAACGTTGGACCAACGCTTTTCCAACGTTGATCCAAGGTTGGTATTTTGTATTCGCCAACGTTGGAGCAGCGTTGGTTGGGCGTACGCAAACGTTGATCCAACATCAAAGCAACATGTGTCCAACAAGCATCCACCATATTTCCAACAAGCATCCAACATGTCTCCAACACTCATCCAACAAGCATCCAACATGTCTCCAACAAGCATCCAACATGTCTCCAACAAGCATCCAACCTTGGTCCAGCGTAATTCACCAACATTTCTCCAACGTTGGTCCAACGTTGATCCAACGTTGGTCCAACATTGGACCAACGTCTCACCGTACTAAAAAAATTAAATTAATATTCATATGTCACGCCTATTGGTGATATCTAGAACATCCTATCCTAGCTTTCCCTTTACCTAAGACTAACCCTAACCCTATTCCTAGTCCTATTCCTATCCATATAGTCCTATTCCTATTCCTACACTCACTACATCTACATCATCCACTCAGCTTTATATAACCTAGCTTCTGTGTTAATATTTGTTTGATGGTTGGTATTTCGATAAAGTTGAATGTTTGGATAAAGTTTTAAGAATTTACACAAATACATCATGGAAACAAACCTTTAGAATGTTTTTGTAGATAAATAACTTACATATATTTCAAATAATGAGTAAATAATAACATTGGATTCATTCTGAACAATCAAATAACATGATTATTAATGCTTTTTGCAGTCAATGATAACCACTCATGAATATTCATGAATAATAACCAACGTTCATCCAACGTTGAACCAACGTTGATCCAACGATGGCATACATCCTGCTTTCAGCAGTTAATTTTAAATCCTTTTATTATGCAAGGGGGTTTTGACCACCTGTGCTACGAGTAAAAAAATTACCTTTTCTAACATAACAGCTACATGTAGTGAACAACAGATGTGAAATGTTGGATTCTCGTTGGATTAACGAACGTTTCACTGTGGGTTACCGATGTCGATCCAACGTTGCTCTAACGAGATTGTCCAACCTCCATTTCACTTTGAGTTACCGATGTTGATCCATCGTTGGTGTTGTAATATAATACAAGTAGGCGAAATGCCATGTGTAACTCTGGCATAACAATAATAAATACTGGTAAATTACAAACTTGAGTGTCAGGGTAGACTACCCGACACCCAGAAGATGGAACCAGGGGATTATTCTGCCCCTTTCGTACGGTTGTCATCCCCTATGTAAGACCGACATTTACCTTATGCAAAATGGTTTAACGTGCTAGTGCCAGGGTGGACTACCCAACGCCTAGATGATACCAAGGGATTATTCTGCCCTAAATGGTATTCATCTCTATCACAAATCTAATCTATCCGGGGGTCTGAGAGTAGACGTCGAAGTGGGTAGCGCCTGTCACGTTCTTGCGAGGGCGGCTTCACCTCACTCCAGCACGCTTCTGGGACCTCCGTTTCCTCGTTTACTGGAACATGGATGTTACCTTCAGGTGCGCGACGCTTCTTTAGATGATGTCTGTTCCGGCGATACCGCCCACCTTTCTCACTCTGGATGTGGTACGAGCGGGGCGTTGAATCTTGAGTTGTCGCTACGCCAGGTTTCCATTCTTTTCCCACTTGGTAGTACACACGTTCTCCAGACTTCAACACCGGCAGCGACTTGGCACCCAGGTCATAGTATCGCTTCTGCCTCTTCTGGAGCTCTTTCTTCCTACTAGCTATGCACCGTTGATAACGAACAGTACAGTTCTCAATAAAGCGTTTTCTGGATGGTATATCCGGTCACACATCAACCGTGAAGCTCGCCTCCCAAAATGGATTCAAATTAGCATTTCTACAACACAGGTCATGGCGAATCGAATCAGACATACAGTCACTTTCACTTCAGACACCATGTTGTAATATAATACAAGTAGGCACACGAGTATAGTTGAAAGCTTACTTTATTAACTGCTTGTAGATCGATGGCCCAACTCATACATGGTCTCTTGACACCCGATAATATACATATCGATCCTATATGGTAATTCACCGGGGATGGCGCACTTCTATTTATGATTGTAATTCTACTTGAGTCCACTCATTACTGTTGGTCTAACGAGATTGTCCAACGTCTTTTTCACTGCGAATTACCGATGTTGATCCAACGTTGGTCCAACGAGATTGTCCAACGTCTTTTTCACTGCGAGGTACCGATGTTGATCCAACGTTGGTCCAACAAGATTGTCCAACGTCTTTTTCACTGCGAGTTACCGATGTTGGTCCAGCGTTGCTCCAACGAGATTGTCCAACGTCAATTTCACTGCGGAGTTACCGATGTTGGTCCACCGTTGGTCCAACGAGATTGTCCAACGTCCATTTCACTGCGAGTTACCGATGTTGGTCCAACGTTGGTCCAACGAGATTGTCCAACGTCTTCTTCACTGCGAGTTACCGATGTTGGTCCAACGTTGGTCCAACAAGATTGTACAACGTCCATTTCACTGCGAATTACCGATGTTGGTCCAACGTTGGGCTAACGAGATTGTCCAACGTCTTTTTCACTGCGAGTTACTGATGTTGGTCCAACGTTGGTCCAACGAGATTGTCCAACGTCTTTTTCACTGCGAGTTACCGATGTTGATCCAACGTTGGTCCAACGAGATTGTCCAACGACTATTTCACTGCAAGTTACTGATGTTGGTGCAACGTTGGTCCAACGAGATTGTCCAACGTCCATTTCACTGCGAGTTACCGATGTTGGTCCAACGTTGGTCCAACGAGATTGTCCGACGTCTTTTTCACTGCGAGTTACCGATGTTGGTCCAACGTTGGTCCAACAAGATTGTCCAACGTCCATTTCACTGCGAGTTACCGATGTTGGTCCAACGTTGGTCCAACGAGATTGTCCGACGTCTTTTTCACTGCGAGTTACCGATGTTGGTCCAACAAGATTGTCCAACGTCCATTTCACTGCGAGTTACCGATGTTGGTCCAATGTTGGTCCAACAAGATTGTCCAACGTCTTTTTCACTGCGAGTTACCGATGTTGGTCCAACGTTGGGTCCAACGAGATTGTCCAACGTCTTTTTCACAGCGAGTTACCGATGTTGATCCAACGTTGGTCCAACAAGATTGTCCAACGTCCATTTCACTGCGAGTTACCGATGTTGGTCCAATGTTGGTCCAACAAGATTGTCCAACGTCTTTTTCACTGCGAGTTACCGATGTTGGTCCAACGTTGGTCCAACGAGATTGTCCAACGTCTTTTTCACTGCGAGTTTCCGATGTTGATCCAACGTTAGTCCAACGAAATTGTCCAACGTCTATTTCACTGCGAGTTAACGATGTTGATCCAACGTTGGTCCAACGAGATTGTCCAACGTACATTTCACTGCGAGTTACCGATGTTGGTCCAACGTTGGTCCAACGAGATTGTCCAACTTCTTTTTCACTGCGAGTTACCGATGTTGGTCCAACGTTGATCCAACGAGATTGTCCAACGTCCAACGAGTTCCAACGAGTTTGCAAGTTTCCGACGTTGGTCCAACGTTGGCTTGCTACCTGGGGAGAGACGCCGTCATATAGAAAAGTTGCAAAAGACATGCATTTTGGGGAATAAAGAAGCTGTTATGAATTTGCTTAGGGAGGAGAATAAGGGGGCATTTGTTCGGTCGAGAGAAAAATTCTTGGAGGAGGGAGAGAGGCCAGGAGGATATTTTTATAAAAAAGAGCGAACTAACATGGAATCTAGAACCATTAAAGAGGTTAAGAATGCCCAAGGTGACATTGTCACCGGGGAAGGAGTTATTGATGTGTTTTATGAATTTTATACTAAATTGTATACAGAGGAGAAGTTTCAAGTTTAGTTTCAAGTTTATTTTATTTATCTTTCTTATATAACACACATTACAAATATGACATGAACATAACAAAATTGACAGAATATGGCGTTACAATAGAAAGATGAGGTGACCTAGGTTGAAAGCAAAGCTTGTGGAATTAAGGTCCCTCGTGAGTTGCTTATGAGTATGTCAAGGTAGACAAACTCGTCAAATAGAAACACTGAATACATTAAAATGCTTACAAAAAATAAAGCTAAACTAATGAACTGAGAAAAAAAATATATAAACATAAATATGTGTGATAAAAATAAAAACTACTGACTACTAAATAATGGCTATTTACAGGAAAAGCAGGAAAATACCACGAGTAACAGGACAAAAGACACGATAGAGCGAGAAAGAGGGGCAAACAAACTAGACTGAAAACACACACAAAACAAAACAAGACAGGAGATGATTTGAGAAACAGGAGTAGAATTAGAAGTATGCACACCTATAAGAAGTCGGTTGATACTCATCTCCAGAATATGTTCATTGATTCTCTCTCTGAAGTTATTAGTGAAGAGAAAGCTAGTTTGTTGAGTAAGCCAATTGATTTGGGGGAAATTAAACAGGCCTTGTCGTTAATGCCAAAAAACAAATCTCCAGGCATCGACGGTCTGCCAGTAGAATATTATGTTCAATTTTTTGATGTAATAGGTGAAGATTTGTTAATTGTATATAATGAAATATATTGTAGTAAATTGTTATCGGAAACACAACGTACGGCGGTCATAACATTGTTACCCAAAAAGGGAGACCCAGTTGAACCTGCTAACAGACGCCCAATTAGTCTGTTAACAGTTGATTATAAGATTATTGCTAAGATTCTACAGATACGATTGTCAAAGGTAATGAATGATATTGTTAATGTTAATCAGACTTGTTCTGTTCCTGGAAGATCTATTCATGATAATTTATGCTTGTTACGCGATATTGTAGATTGTTCAAAGTTAAGAGGTAATGCCTGTGCTTTAATTTCGATCGATCAACACAAAGCCTTTGATAAGGTAGACTGGAAATTTATGTTTAAAGTGTTGTCAAAATTGAACCTCGGACACAGATTTATTACGTGGGTTGAGATTTTGTACACCGATATAACGAGTCGAGTTTTGGTTAATGGTCAATTATGTGAGGAGGTCAGCGTCCGACGAGGCGTCCGACAAGGTTGCCCATTATCACCAGCATTATATGTTTTGTTTATAGAACCCCTAGCCCGATACATCATGACTCACCGTGACATTAAGGGTTTTCACATTCCCGGTGGGGGAGGGGTATCTGTTAAATTTTTACAATATGCAGACGATGCAACTTGTGTCGCAACGTCACAGATTGATATTGTGAATTTCTTTAAGTCTTTTGAAATGTTTGAAAAAGCTACGGGAGCCTCCTTGAATTTTGGAAAGACCCATGGTTTGAAACTGGGAGCCTTTCTGGGGAGAAAATTAAAGGGAGGTATTGTGTGGGTGGATGATAAGATTGATATTAATGGCATCTGTTTTGGGACTGTACATAGTGTTCGTTCCTTTTGGAAATCTTTGTGTGCTAAAGCCATCGCAAAACTAAAAATGTGGGAGAATAGAAGTTTGACATTGATGGGAAGAGTGGCGATAGTAAATATATGTATTTATTCATTGTTTTATTATGTTGCCCGGGTATATATACCGAGCGACATTTATTTGAAGGAAGTCTTAACTGCTGTCTTTAAGTTTATTTGGCAAAAGAAGACTGAACTCGTGTCGAGGGACACTGTTCAATTGAGTGTAAAAGACGGGGGTCTTGGTTTAGATAACCTGTGTTTTAAAATGAAGGCGCTGTTTGTACATAATATCCTCCCTGAGATAATGGGAAACGAAAAATGTTTATATAAGTTCATGTTTATACGATACTTTATGGGTTGTAAGTTGAGGAACCTCGTTCCACGAATGTGGTCCAACCTGGTGCCGCACTGTCATGTTATGTCTGCTACTTATCAGCACGCGTGGGCAATTATTGTGTCAACACGTCTGCTGGCTGGTGACGGCAACCTCGATGGGGAACGCGTCGGTTTGGGCCACATCGTAAACTTGCTGGCGATCGGTCATTGTCCAAAGGTTGTAAGTGCCAAACCCTCGTGGGACTGGCCTACGATTTGGACGATGACAAGTCACCCAATATTATGTAGTGCTCTTAAGTCGTTTAGTTGGCGCTCCACACACGGAGCTTTGTGCACTCGTGAAAAACTATCCCGCTGGGGTATTAGTAATGGGGTATGTCCCTTTTGCACGCTGATTGAAAGTATTGAGCATGTATTTTGGAAGTGTCCAGCACTTTATCAAGTCCTGTGTTGGGTTTTTGATGTGACAACAAGATTAATTGGTACTATTGTCCCTCTGGACGAAAAGTTATTTATGTATGGAGTCCCATGCCCTGTTAATAATGTTAGTGTATGGGGACGTCTCTGGTTTATTTATGTTGTCACTCGAAAGGCAATTTGGAATCGTAGATGTGCGTTTATTTTTGAGAAGGACCAGATCCTAGACAGCGTGCTTATCTCAAGGATTAAAGACGAGATAGACTTTCGTATTTCGGCTGATTTTAAACGATGGCCTCTTGAAAAGTTTAATACAGTATGGGTTAATGGGTCTCCCCTGTGCAGGCTCGTCGATAATCAGGTGATAATCAGTTTGCCTTGAATTAATAAGTAAACACAAAAGTATTGTTATTGTAGTTTTTTCGTTTAGTTATTTAGTTACTGACTCATGTACTTAATGTATAGGCGTGTAGTTGTAGTTTAGTTTGTACCATTAGTGTAAGTCATATTTTGATAATTTATTTTTGCAAATGTATATAATTATATTATTCTTGCCATTCTGTCAAACCTTTATAGAAAGTATGATTTTAGTATGTCAATAAATGACAGGTCTGATACCTGAAAGAAAATGTTGCCTATGAAGTGCATGCTAATACATTCGCATGTAAGCCCGGTAACCTCACGGATTCAGGTGTCTTTATTGATCCCTAGAGTAAAGGAGGTTACAACCCTGTTGTATGCTTGAACGGGTGTCTGCTGCCAAATGATCGTTTGGTGATGGTATATGAGCAGAGTGCTACGGCATTTCCAAAGTCTAGTTCTGATAACTGACTGGGCCGTTAGGAGTCGGAGTGGATATCACAAGACTCACCAAGAAGTCACCGTTGGACTGGAAACGGGATTCTTAATTGAATCTCGCTGAGTCACCGTTGGACTGGAAACAGGATTCTTAATTGAATCTCGCTGAGTCACCGTTGGACTGGAAACGGGATTCAATTGGTTGAATCTCGCTGAGTCACCGTTGGACTGGAAACAGGATTCTTAATTGAATCTCGCTGAGTCATCGTTGGACTGGAAACGAGATTCTTGATTGAATCTTGCTGAGCAACGAAGGATAACCTGGAAAGAGGTACACCAGAGACCACACCAACATAAGTCAAGATCCCCATCCAGTACGGAAGAGCCAAATAGGTCGTAGACTGCGACCAAACGAACTCACGAATTACGAGCTCGGAGAATCCTGGCCGGAACCGGTGGCGCGTCCAACAGTCGGCGACAACGGCATCCTGACAAATTCCGAAGAAACCGATCGTTGGACTTCCCGCCGTCCTTTTTCAACGAAGGGTTCGTCTGTGGTGCAGAATCGCGCCGGTACCAGAGAATCGAAAAGGGTGTTCCGCTACAGTATATTATACAGAAATGAAAATACTGGCATTCGATCTTTATTCACGAACCGTGCAGGTCCGTATCAATTTGTGGAGACTCTAACTCTGACTACCCTCCGTTCATTAGTTTAATTTTGAAAAAAAAACATATTTGAAAGAGGAATTATATAGATCTTAAATTGACAATGGATGACAAGGGACCAGGGTTCAAGTATATGTAAATATCGGTAACTAAGCGATATGAAGGTAGATTATTGCTAACAAGTGACGATGGTATCAATTAAAGGGGTAGTACAGTTTTGGTAAGGCTGAACTTTAGTAACCAAAACCTGCACAGTAACATTACAAACTAATATTTATAACCCCACCATGCTCGAAAGGTATACAAACGACTAAGTAAAAAGCCTGTTATCATTTTTAAAAAGCGCCATTTAAACAAGAGAGGGCGCTCTCTAATAAGGCATTGGTTTTAACCATTTTTCATACAAAATTATGCATGTGATGTTTTGTTGAAATAATGATTAAATAGAGAGATCATCAACAACTATTTAAAAACCGCTTTTGACAATTTTTGAAAAAGTGTAAGCATTTTTTAATTTTCTTTTTTAAATCTTCGTATTTATTTGGGGCCCAAATAAATACGATCGGATATATTTATTGATATTTCTGCCATTTCTGAACCGATTTTGGCCAAATAAAGTTTATTCTGCCATTAAATTGCATGTTCTTTAAAATTCGACACTCAGTTTTTCATTACCTCACGAAAAAAATGTGTTGTGCAGCGCCCTCTCTACCAAAACTGAACTACCCCTTTAATTGTTAACTGTCTGTAAAAATTAACTAAACCTCCGCTTACATCAATATCATAAACATTCGCAAAGAAGTACCACCATATTATAATACCTTTTAATGTCATTGCAATACTACATTAGTTATCCGTGTTAGAAATAATGGTAACCCGGGGTGTACTTGAGCTAAAGGGATCTTTGATCTCGTAGTTTTCAGGATTTTCCCCCGAAAGAATATTGTTATGTTTATTTTACTGACGGTGTACTAATATGATGAACTTCATATACATCAGCTCCATGCTTTCTAAGGAGATGTTTGTTTTATATTTGTTTTATTTTTTTCAAAATGCACAATTTGCACAATTTGATGTTCAAAAATATTATAAAAAGACATAAATTTAATAAGAAAACGTCCTTGTTTAATCGACTTCACTTAATTAATTAGTAAGCTCTCAGCTCGCGCCCGATTGCTAGTGCGAGGGGTAAAGTGTTGCAATTGGTATAATGTCTGGATGTGGTGTCTAATGTTGTAGCGTGGCGAGTTAAAGTGAACCATTAACTTTGTGAAAATTCAGCCAAGAGTTCTTGTACCTAATTGTTGTTTGGTATGGTTACAGAATAATGAAATGTGTTTTGATTTTTCAAATGTCTCCCTTATTATGGATGTATTTAAGATTTAATCTAGCGAGTTAAAAGGGATCGAGTAACTTAGATGGTTTGTGCATAACTGACAAAGTGTTCAGAAACAGGTAAAATATCAATTAGTATAATCGGATTGGAATAAATGTTCAGGACCAACTTTTATTCATTAATTAAATGAAATATTTAAAAATCCTACACACTTTTTAATGATGATCTCTCTGTTGAACTGTGGAAAGACTCTACAAATTAAATTACAAAAGGTCCAAAATAGAGCAGCGAGAATAATAAACAACACTCCTTGGTATTCTTCAGCCACAGAAAATTTGTCACAGTTACAATGGAAACCAATATGAGACGTTCGGAGCGATAATGTGGCTATAATAATGTATAGAATTCTCTTTGAACGATCCCCTGTGTACTTGAGTGAGCGATTTGTTTATGTTGATCATGGATATAATACACGATCCAGTAATCTTCTTTTAAATTGGAAAGACGGAAGCACTAAAACAATCATATATGTATTATATAGAGGTGCAAGGTTATGGAATTTTTTTCACCAGAATTACAAACTGCACCAAGTCAAAATGCGTTTAAACATAATATGAAATGAAGTGGAAAGTCTTGTTTTATTTTTCTGATGAAAGTTCTCTCACACTTTAAATATACACAAATATACTGGAACATGTAGTATACGAGTCAGTTCATTGTATAAGTACTACGTTTTATATCTGCATTACAACTTACTAAAACTTGCCTTGTATTATTTGTGATTTTAGATTGAATTTATATAATATTTCTAAAGGACTATTTTGTATGAAACATAATGTATCTAGTTTTTAAACTGTGTATTTAGTTAGTTAAAGGGAAAGTTGAGTTTTGGTATAGAGGGCGCTAGACTACTTAATTGTTTTGTGAGGTAATGAAAAACTGAGTGTAAAATTTGAAAGAGCATAATATTTAAATAATAAAATCATCTTTGTTTGACCGAAATCGGTTCAGAGACGGCTGAAATATCCATAAATATAACAATTTGTAATAAACCCGGGGCCCCGGGTTTATTAGAGAATTTTGAACCAGCCGTTAAAAATTCAAAAAAATGCTTCCTCTTTTCAAAAAGTTACAAAATAGGTATTTAAATAGTTGTTGGTTATTTCTCTATCTAATCACTATTTCAACAAAGCATCACATGCACAATATTTTATTCAAAATGGTTGAAACCGATGAGTGTTTAGAGAGCGCCCTCTTACGTTTTAACGGCTCTTTTTGAATGATAACATGATCTTTACTACGTCATTTGTAATTTTGTGTTCCTTTCTAGTTATAACTATTAGTTTGTAATGTAATGATGCAGGTTTTGGTTACTAAAATTCAGTTTCACTAAAACTGTACTCTCCTTACCAGAACTCAACCATCCCTTTAATATCAATAAGCTATGCTTATTTTTTATTTATCAACATAAATGGCTTAATATTTAAACAAACAATTGTACATTTCTTTTTTGGTGCCATCTTGATATATTGTGCAATCACTGTTATTTATTTTTTTTTTATATCCGTTTCAATTATTTCTTTTGTTTTAATTACTCCAAATAACTATGTTATAATTGTATATCCATTAGCTTACTCTCTCACTGTAAATAATGTGTATCTATATTAAGTTATCAATGTATGTAAGTTGCATGACTTGTTTCACGGCCCCAATGTAAACCAGTTACTTGACTGTTTGGGCTTTTACCGTGTTGAAACCAAATCAAATCAATCAATACTTATTTTAACTAAACGTCACATTTCATTTTCTTCTTTTTTTTATTGAAAGAATGGTTGAAACTTGAGTTGTGTAGAGGGCGCCCTCTTACTATCGACTGCTTATCTAATGAAAACAGCCCTGTAACATTACCTTATATATGTTTTTCTACCACTGAAGCATCATTGAATTATAGCTGCTATATTTTAATCACAGTTTTGATGAATTTTATAATACCAAAACTATTCCTTAAAAAAAAAACATAATGATTTTCCACACATTGTACTGATCATGATTGTAGCGACGTTGTACTACTTGTAAGAGGCAAAATTCAAATACTACGTAATTTACATCAGAATTCAAATATTTGTTAAAATAAAAATGTGTGTCATTTATACTATTCAAATAGCAGTTAGCGTTCGGCTTTCAACATAGTTGGATGATTAACTGTATAGGTTTATAATCTATGGAGGGGAATGCATTATACACACAAGCTTAGTGTTTTATCAGTCCCCTCAATATAATGTGACTTTCGTTTATAACAAAATTATGTTTTGATACCAATACTAATGTGCAGGACTATGATGTTTCTATCATAATTTCGCTGTTATAATGATTATGTTTGAGATGACAAGGACGGTAATCATGATGTACGTTAACTGACATTGGAAATACGAAATAATTATACAAACAAATATGATTTTATTTCAGTTTAATTGAATTAATTTCTTCTATTCAAGCATACAAACAAGATAGAAAGTAGTGTTCAAATGATGCAATCACATTTGGTTGGAGCCCCTGAAATTAAATGCTATATTGTGTAATTGGGACCCGATTAGTTGAATAAAGAAAGTAAAATGTACATCGGCTTATACTGCTATTTTACAAATCATTATTATCACGAGATGTCGACTTTCATATAATTATAGGCGTCATGTGAAATGTCAGGATAAACGATATAGTAGTCGCCGCGTCTCTTGTGATACTCGCCCTTGTCAGCCGGTTCTGCATCCAGCTTACACAGCTAAGACTAAATTCAAAGGCTAATTTTCATCTCATGATATGATGCATTTTCAGTGTAATGCTTTCTTAAATTAATTCTTTTACTTGTATGGAATTTGAATAAATTACCCGACATTTTAAAAGCTTGTCGTCAAATGACTTTTAATATTCATATAAAACAGTTATTATCAAATCATCTAACAACATAAATGATTCATAGCAGTGTGAAAAAAACTTAATTTAATTTTTGTCTAATGCCAGATCAGTCTTTCTTTTGCTCCAACTTCGCAAAATGTATAAAGCAAATATGTTGATGTTTACCAAAATTAATAATTAGTGTATGTACATCATGGAGCTTGGAACCTTTGATAACAAGCATTCGGCTTCTCTTAGCTGCCCCACCAAACATATTTTGTGTTAATTTTCATGTGCGTGCTTCATTTCAAATAAATTCAATTATACAATACAATTCAATTTGAAATATATACAGCATGAATGCGTTAAAATGAAAAGTGAACATAATTATGTATGAAGAAACTACCAAAACAAACAATTACAAACAAAGCAATATAAAAGCAATTTTTTATATGAGAAGAAATTAGGCTTCTTCAATGTATTAATGTTACATGGTTAACAATTTATACAAAAGGATTGAGTGATATAATTAACTTCTCAGATATTTGTAAAAGTCGTATCGAACTATTCCACTGCAATATTGTATCAATGTATTTCATGTGTCAGTATAACTCAGATAATACACATGTATCATTTTAAAATTGGCTAATATGACAACCAACTAAGAGGGACCTAACAATATAAAACGATACATTAATTATGACAAGTTAAAGTTATATTTCCCTAACATGTACATTTATTATGACTATGTATGATTGCAATATTTTTTCCGAAATAACTGAAAAGATTATACGGTCTGTATTTAATAGAACGGCACATTATATACAAATGAAGTGCGTGGCACGTATATGAAATATGATTCAGTATATATTTACAAAAGTACAACAATGAACTATGTATTAAAGGTTGTGTAGTTATCAACATCAGGCAGAAAACAAGGAAATCAAGACCGGGATATAGAAACGAACATAGGCTAGACAGTTGTAATTAATAAAATATATAGAATAATAATAGAATAAAGTACAAATTACAACAGTTTGTATACAAATGGTATAGTCTCCTTAGCCAAGCTCAAAAGAATATTACACAAAGTAAAACCTAAAAAAACATGTCCATTGTCAAACACGAAACGAACGTCTTCTTAAACTGTAAAGTGACATGGGGCATGCCAAATATTGTACAGCTCTATGGCATTTGCGTGTACTATGTAGTGCAAACATGCAGCTTGGCACTCAAGGGGTTAAACGGAGCATAAATATGTACATCAATGTAAGCATATAACAAATACGTGTATTACAAGTTCGTACAATCTAATTCGTACAATATTATGTATCGTCCTAACAAAGGACAATCCAAGGCGCATACCGTATATAAAATATGTATCGCCAATATAATTAAAACGAATATTAGTAATACCATTATGCAAATCTTTTGAACATAATTATTTACCTCATCCCTAAAATATAATAATTGTACATGTTTATAATCAAGGTATCAAACTATTAACGTATACTATTCTGTATAATTAATAACTTGCTAAAATTATTTTTTTTAAATGATAAATTGTGTTTTTCATACAGAGGAGAGAAAATATTGAATATTATGTGAAATGAAATCCAATATCATACTTAAAGATATATTCAATTATATCAAAGACTTGAGTTTCAAGTAGAAATCGAAGTAATTAAATGTATACATTCCATTAAACAATGCATATTTATAATGACTGATAAGAGACATCAACTAAAATTCCTGGTTTCTTTACAAGTTAGTTTATAGCAAACTAAAACAATACATACGTGCTCATTATCGTTTATATATACATGTAATACTAATTATGTAGTCATATAACATTGAAGCAATTTGATAATTACACAACTTAATAATTATCACATAATATGCTAATATACCATTTTAAAACAGGAATAACACCGTACTATTTCATTCCATGCGTAGGCTTGAAATGTACAAAAACACATGATATAAATGCAATGAAAATATCATAGAATTAAAGGGATAATACAGGTTTGGTCAAACAGAATTGTACATGTATTATTAAACTAAAACTGTATGTAATCATTGAAACCCAACAGTTATAATGCAATGCCGCTTGAATATGTAGTAAAACATATATTAAACGACTTTGTTACAGGGCTGTTTTGATATTTAAAGGGCAATGAAACTATGGCTTTCGGCTATTATTATCGTTTAGAGGGTGAACAGACATTTTATTTGATACATAACTTGGCAATTATGGCCTCCTGGATCCCATGAAATCCTTACGTGAACATACCCACATTTTACTAATTCTATACGGCGGCAAAAGGTGATGGGAGCGGCCATGTTCTTGTAATTGCCCGACATGCTTTGCAAACTATGACGTGTGTGCTACGGGCCGAACAAAAAGCTTTTCACTGATTTGCAGACTTGTCAAAGCATCTACAAGTATTCGGACAATGGTTTGAATAGGTGCTATTGAAATGCATTAGTGCATATCACTGACCGTATGTCCGCACACACCTAATAATGGCGGCCTCCAGTGTTCGCATGAATAGTGGTAAACCCGATAGAGTTTTCACATATTTCTCCCAAAGCAGAAATCTGAGTCGGAGTTATGTTATATATAGTAAAAAAGGTACATTACGATGTATCAAGTAGGATAAACTCTATTCTTGAGTTGCATTGCCCTTTAAAAGCAGCCATTATAAAACGGATGTGCTTTGAACGACAACAGCCCTGTTACAAGAGGGCGCCTTCCTGACACCTCAAGTTTCATCAATTTCTTTATCAAAAGATGTGAATGTGATGTTTGTTAAAAAGAATGATTTAATAGAGAGATCATAAACAAAACTGTTTAAATGTTTCGAGATATTTCCAAAAATATGTAGGATATCAACTCATTTTTTATTCTTATATTATTTAATTAAAGTTGGTCACCAACATTTATGTCAATCAGATATATTTACGGATTTGTCAGCTATTTATAAATTTAACTAAACAAATTGATTCTGTCTTTCAAAATGTGTGCTCTTTCGAATTGTTTGTATTACTTCACAAACAAAGTATTTCTCGAAGCGCCTTCTAAACCAAAACTGGACTACCTCTTTGAGGGACCACGAAACCCAAGCAAAGTGTTGGTTTAATAGGCTGTAAGAGATAAGGAGGAATAATGTTCTAAAAGTTAGAGCATGATCGGGCAAGAGATGGTTCTTTAAAGATGCCAATTTATTTCAGTGGGGGACTCAAATTAGTAAATCACTCCGATACATTTGTGGACTATTCCCCATTTCCCATCCTATTTAGTTTCTTAAAGTGCAAATAACAATTGCCCGAGTGACTTTGTCCTTTAAAGGTAATACAAGTATACTTACAGCAGATGATCATCGAGCAGCTTTGATAACAAGATAAGTTGATACAATCGAACATATAACAGGAGCAGTAAATTGCTAATTATTTTTCGGTAGTTGTTCTTATTTGTGGTATGCGCAGGTTTTGTGCATTTCTGAGTTGTTGGCCCTTGGCTCTAGTTCATGACGAATGGACATGATGGAAGGGAAGGGAAATATCATGTTGCAATGGTGTTCAGCACTTAGCAAGATATTTCTAAATTTCGTTGAAATGTATACTGGTGTGGTTGGACACCCGCTAAACTCCAGAAATGGGCGAAAGTACATTGATACATTGCGTGAATGCATTTAGTGTATACACCGCAGGGGTGGGGGCTAGAGGATCTGCACACCCCCCCCCCCCCCCCCCACCCCCGAACGTTTTACAAACGGTGCAAACGGCAGGCGATGGCTAACTTGCATGAGTGCTACGAGATTTCATACACATTTCTTGCATGAGACATACCATGCATACGGCGTTATAGAGAGTTCAGTCTACGGATGGCGTTGTAGACATCAATGTGATCAATACTCGTGGAGGGGTTGGATGTTGGCAACCGTAACAGACTGGAATATGTTAGCTTTACCCATTTCACCCTTGTGTGAGTGGGAGAAATGGCAATGTCCTACATCGTGTTGATGTTATTGTTGACCCTGAGACTGTCACCACTACCGGTACAGCCTTGACAGCCACTATGAAACAAGCGAAAAATCCGACAGTTGACTGACATCATTGTTTGGCATGGCACCTTGTCGTCTTTTTTCTTTTATTCTTTTTTGTTGTCTTTCTTTGTTCGTTTTCTTTCATTACATTTTGTTTGATTAAATATTGATTAGACACAATTACCCCTGGGAACCAAATGTTTTTACAAGCATTGCTTCTTTTTGGTTCCCCCATATTTCACGTTATGTTAATTACAAACAAATTGTTGATTATGTAATATTTTATTGTATATTAGTCTACAATTTATTTATTTAATTGTATTTCGTTTATGAATGAATTGTTTGTTTGTATCATTACTTGTTCAACATTTATTTGTGAAATATGGAAATAAATTCAAATCAAAATCAAATAAAAATCATCTCCCTTTTTCGAGATTGAATAATGTTTCAATTACACCAACTAGCTGAATGTTATCAAATTGATATTGCATGGTTGACTCAATGTCATCTGTGTTGTTTTTCAAAGATCAAATATTAAGGAGCAGTGCCGTCCGAAAATTAACAAGCCTGATGCTTCGATGCTTCAGCTGACGGATAATCACGAGAGTCCTGTTTCTGTGAAATAGTACAATGTATTATCATGAGTTCTAGGGTTATCAATGTTCATCAACTTGATGAGGGTACTATTTGTGATATTGGGTACTCTTGCGGGAAGTTTGTAAGAACCTGGGAGAATATGATGGCACACACGGTTTCCATTTCAGCCACGACCCTCTCTGCACTGCCTCCATGTGTCGTTCGTTTGTTTATGATCCCCAACTCGTGCAATCTATTCCACACGGCATTTCTCAATCTACTTGCATGATTCACAAGGCCTCTTGGTTGTCATGCATGCGGACACAAAGCTGTAGATCTTGGTACGTGTAAACGGTGTAATGTGTATATTGTGGTCTTTGTTTGCTTTTCACTGGCTAGATCAGGCTGGTCCAGAGTTTGCACTGACATCTCAATATGCCTGAATATTCTTTTTTAAATGTTGCAGACGAGTTATCAATGTATTGTTTGTGATGGCCCACACATTTGTCAGAGTTAAACTGGGTTTAACATGGTTCATATAAACAGTCATGCTGACAGTTGTTGCATGTAGATGTACATGCCCTTTTAAAGAAGGGGGTTAACCCATCAATTGCCTACTGCATGTACTGGAACGAAGTGGGCCCTGTATTAACTCTATAGGAATTGCAACGTCTAGGAGGGGACATGTTGAGGGGATAATTTGTATAATGTATGCATATCGGAAGCCCTTTTATTTGTGCTGATTGGTTCTTAATGTTAGAATATCTTGAAAAAAGCGAGTCATTTGGTCAGCTCTAAGAGTTGAGAGAGTGATGGTCGTCTACGGAAGATATGAACTGAAGCCTGGTCGCATACAGCCAGCTCGGAGGGAGAGAGGCACGCCAGCTGTAACCATAGTTACCATATACAAGACTCAGTGTGGACTGCTTGGAGTTCATTAGTGATTGTCACCAGATATTTCCTATCTGCTAAGTATTTTGTGATACTTGTATTTCCGTTACCATCCTCCAATGTGATTTACGTAGATATTCTCTTAGTTATCACATGTTGAGTATTAAAGGGGCAAGGGCACCACAACCAGGTATACGAAATAAGTTATGCCTTCAGTGCATTGTATTGTACATGACAACATTGTTGCCTTACTTCATGAGTGATGAAAACAATACGTCAATCTCTCTGATAGCGAGGGGAGAGTATACGTGCCATGAAGGGGTATGTAAAATGATGTTTACTGTATATCGAAACAAGTGAGTCGTTTGGTAAGGTCTGAGAGATTGGAGGGTGATGGTCGCCTGCGGAAGATGTGTATCGAAGCAGGGTCGCATACAACCAGTTCGGAGGGAGAAACACATGACAGCTGTAGCCATTTACGAGACTCAGTGATGACTGTTTGGAGCTCTTTAGTGATCGTATAGTTTCCGGATACTTGTATTTCCGTTACCAGCCGGCAGAGCAACGTAGATATTGTCGTGCTGGTCACAGGTTGAGGAAGGGCTAAGACAAGCACCACCAGGTATATGAAATAGTTTATGCCATCAGTACATGTTGTGACAGCATAACTTATTGTATTTCTCGATGATCAATACAAACAATGCGTCTATCTCTTTCGTAGGGAGAGGCGAGTAGACGTGGAGATCAAGAGGCATATATGGAATATTTTGTAACAAGTTAGTTATTTGGTCAGCTCTAAGAGTTGAGAGAGTGATGGTCGTCTGCGGAAGATGTGCACTGAAGCCTGGTCGCATACAGCCAGCTCGGAGGGAGAGAGGCATGCCAGTTGTAACCATCTACGAGACTCACTGCGGAATGTTTGGAACCCTTCAATGATCGTTTCCAGGTATTTCCCATCTGCTGAGTATTTCCTGATACTTGTTTGTCCGTTAACGGCCAGCAATGCGACGTAGATGTTGTCTTGCTGATCACAGGTTGAGATAGGGACAAGGTCTTCTCCACCCGGTATCCTGCATACCTCCTCCCCGTCCTGTGTGATAACCTGCACCGCATCCTGTATGCCTATCATGCATTCTGTGACAGCAATGTTGTCTGACTTCATGATGGATGAGGACCATGGTTCCAGACCGGTCTTGATGGTATTGATGGGTTGTCCTCCGGACTGCTCGAACACGTCTATCTCTTTGAACACAGGATATCCCACGTAGATCCTGTTTTTGTCATCAGTACTCAAACATGTAGTGCCTTGGTCAGGTGACTTTCTCATCACGTAAAGGGCATCCATTGGTGAATTTCTTCTTGCTTTATCAATCAAGTAAAGTTTAATTTCAGATGAATTTCGCACAATAATGTTTTCGTCATCTATGTGCGCCATACTGTGAATGTCAACGTCATCTAACACCCTCCTCCTTTGCTCATCATCAATCCCGATGATATCCACCCCTCCAGTGCCATACCCTACGGCCACCTCCCTCCTCCCACTGAGTGCAAAACACGTATTCATCCACCCGACCTTATCCGCAGGGAGATCAATCTCCTTTACAAGATACCAGCCTGTGGCCGCCTCAAGACGCCCAAGGCTGATCGCTGGGTTTGGGATGAACGCAACCTTAAGGTCATTGAGTTGCGTTAATACACCTCCTTCTGCCGATGCCTGTTCTAACATATGTATATTATGCATGGCTTCTTCTATCTCACTGTAATCATCGACAAGCTCAACCCCTGCTTTTGCCTTCTCCATTATTGATGAACACTTCTTGAGCTTTTGTGACATATCATCATATATATTTCCGTTACATGAAGTCTTTATGTCCTCGACTTGGCTTAAAAGCTTAATTTGATCTTGAGAGAGCGCATTAACAAAATCAGTAGAAGCTTTATTGATACCATCCTCTAAATCTTTAACTAATGCAGAATTGGTCTGAGCCCTTGGTGTTACCTTCAGCGTGGCAATCCTTTGACTTATCTCATTGACTTTAGCGCATCTCTCCTTGAGCTGTTCTTTTAGTTTACCCATGTACCTCTCGAGAGAGAGGAGTTGATGACCGCTATGTTCATCGCAAACACAGTCCCCACATGTCATTTGCGTGCAGCTTTCGCAGAAATGAGTTGACTGTTTTGACTGGTGGTGATGACACGGGCATGACGGGTGCATCGATGGATCAGAGTCACATTCTATACAAAAATAATTTAAAGAGAAATAGAAACGAAAAGATAAATAAAACAAACAAATGATGAGAAGGATAATTATAATATTAATGACTAGAATTTGAATTCGTCACTAAGACGAATTGGGCGATACGTACCGATAGATTAAGTTGATCCAATTATGATACAAATGCATTTTGTATCCCCCCCCCCCCCCCCCCACACACAAACAAAGGGGAAAGTAGTCAATACAATGATATGTACGAAATAGGGTCACAATATGTATTGCTAACATTCAACTTAAATCGAAGTGGGGGGGGGGGGGGGGTGAAGAAGGTCTTAAATCTTTAAAATGTCTGACAATTGTAGTGTACTTGATGTCTTTTTTCAACCATATCGCAGCTTTTCTTTGGTCAATTTGAATCTGGATTTGAGTATGTTTTTGCTAGACAATCGATTTTATTTTGCTTTTTGAGCACAGGAACAGGTCCAAATTGAAGGTTGAACTTTGTTTGTACTGTATCGTGCAATATGATGACTTTAGATAATCCGAGTTGCCAATGTTAGGTATGAAATAATATCTACAACTCATACTTTTTTAGAATATAAAACAAATATTTTGGGATATCCATACATTTGAAAAAGTTATGGCCGTTATGAGATGGGCATGTTTTACCTTATTTTGCAAATTTTCGTACGCGCGCGTGATTTCATCTTTAAAGGGCAATGAAACTATTGCTTTCGGCTATTATTATCGTTTAGAGGGTGAACAGACATTTTATTTGATACATGACTTGGCAATTTTGGCCTCCTGGATCCCATGAAATCCTTACGTGAACATACCCACATTTTACTAATTCTTACGGCGGCAAAAGGTGATGGGAGCGGCCATGTTCTTGTAATTGCCCGACATGCTTTGCAAACTATGACGAGTGTGCTACGGGCGGAACAAAAAGCTTTTCACTGATTTACGGACTCGTCAAAACATCTAACAAGTATTCAGACAATGGCTTCAATAGGTGCTATTGAAATGCATTAGTGCATATCACTGACGATAAGTCCGCACACACCTAATAATGGCGGCCTCCAGTGTTCGCATGAATAGTGGTAAACCCGATAGAGTTTTCACATATTTCTCCCAAAGCAGAAATCTGAGTCGGAGTTATGTTATATATAATAAAAAGGCATATTACGATATATCAAGTAGGATAAACTCTATTCTTGAGTTGCATTGCCCTTTAACGCGCAATATGACGACGTTAGAATATCCGATGAACCCAAACTATGTATGAAATCAAATCTTTACTCATACCCTTTTCGAGAAAAAAATGGGGCTATCTGTACGTTTAAAGAAGTTAAAGAAGTCGACGGACGCGTACGCGCGCGTCTCCAATTGTACGCGCTTGATTGAAGCTATAAAGTTGACCATCGACCTGATTGAAATTGATGCCAAATTTGAATTGAAATTGATGATGCATGACTGAGATATGATGATTATTGAAATTTACAAAATGGCGTCCTGATGACATCATAGTAATGTGACGTCATTGAAAAAGTTTGCAGATCTAAGTTAGATGATGATCTATCATTATGCGAAGATTCATGACAATGGATTCATCTGACCTTGAGTTATGCGACGAACACAATTATTGATGGGAAGAATAAATAAATAAAAATCTTGACAAAAACAAGAGTCGATACGTATGATATACGTACCACCTAATACATAAAATAAAAATATGAATTGATGGAACCTATTGACCACTTAAAGGGGTAGTTCAGTTTTGGAATAGTGGGCGGTGCACGAAATAATTTGTTGTGAGATAATGAAAAACTGAATGTCAACTTTTAAAAAGCATATCATTTTAATGACAGCATAAACTATTCGATGATTAAAATAAGAAGAAAAAATGCTTACACTTTGTCAACAATTTTCAAAAGAGGTTTTTAAATAGTTTTAGAGGCCTCTTTTGTAATCATTATCACATGCATAACTTTGTATGAAAAATGGTTGAAACTAATGTTTTTTTTAGAGAGCGCCCTGTTGTGTTTTAATGGCTATTTTTGAATGATAACAGGCTTTTTACTTAGTCTTTTGTAATTGTCTGTACCTTTTAAGCATGGTGGAGTTATAACTATTAATTTGTATTGTTATTGTGCAGGTTTTGGTTACTAAAGCTTAGCCTTATCAAAACTGTAACCCTATACCCCGTTAAGTAACGCAGGAACAACATAAGAATGGTTTTAAATTGATGTTGATAGTACATCACATTTGACATTGAATGGTTAATACTTAAATAGGGCTTTTACAAAAGCATAAAGCTATATGCAATCACAGCGGTGATTGACTTGGGATTTTTTTCCGTGCCTATTTTATTTCACAAATATTTGTTTTTCATATCTGCATATGTGATGTGTAACTTGCACCAAGTGCAGTTTCACAATATAACAAACTAACACTTGATGATGATGATGGTGATGACTGTGACGTGAGGGCGACGATAATGATGATGATAATGATGGTAGCGGTAGTGATGATGGTGTGATGAAGATCCACAACACTTGTATGGCGCAATTTATCTGGTTCAAATATAGGCACCCGCAACTTCAAAAGTGGTGGACCGCACATTTCTTGAAAAAACGGTTTTGAGGCCTGCTTTAAATCACTTTATTTCATACATGACTGATGTATACCTTGGTAGACAGTCTCGGCTAGATCTGCTCTGCCGATCACGCGGAGGTCTTCACAAAGCGTCTTTCTCATCTCAGAATGAGATTCCGCCTGGTTGTTCCTCCATCTGATCAACATGTCCGCCATGGCACTAGCGATGGATCCTGTGTGGTCATGCGTGAACTGGTCAAGTCTCGCCTTGGTGAATCCCAGCCGGACTCCCAGGAGCAAGAAATCGCCTGGATTAAGTTTCTCTGCTAGCTCGGTCAGTTCGATCTCAGATAGGACATTCTCCGACCTGTTATCCGGAAATAAAATAATATATGCAAAATTGATATAGGGTTGGTGGCTTAGTTATTTAATACAGAAAAGGTTTCTTCGAAAATTGCATATTATTGAGGGATGATTCGAACTGCATCAATAGAAAAAACATGTTAACACTAAAATCGGGGTAGGGTTGCAGCACCCTTTGCAGCAGCAGTAGCAGCATTTAACTGCACATTAATTTTGTAATACGCACTTGTTCATTACATGAATATAAATAATCGTGCTCTACATTTTACTTGTTTTGTAAGTCACATTTCTTAGCTCCTTCAAAGGAATAAACATTTCTTGCATAATTTGCATGGGTACCAATGGATAGTGGATGTCTCTAGATGACGATATTATTTCATGATAGCTATGGAAAGAACACTGTTGCAAATACGAAAATCGCCTGACCAGACGCAATTGGTGAGGGCTATTAAGAGAAGCTCGAGTGCACAGCAACCCCCCCCCCCCCCCCCACCCTCCCCCCACACACACACTCCGAGAGTTTTAAGAGCGATGATATTTTGGCATATTTTGGCATATTTTGGCATATTTTGGCATATTTTGGCAAAATCAAACAAACCGATATCAGATCAATATCAGGGCCCCGTATACATGAATCTATCTATCTATCTATCTAGCCTATGTCTCTCCACTGCAGAAGGAATGCCTCTTCATCACCATTCCATCTTCTTCTATCTTGTGCTAGTCGCATCCATGTAACACCCCCAAATTCTTTGATGTAATCCATCCAACGTCTATTCTGTCTGCCTCTTCTTCTGGTTTGTTTTATTGGTGTCCAGTTAGTTATATTATGTGTCCATCTATTATCTTTACGTCTTGCAAGGTGGCCTGCCCATCTCCATTTCTTTGTTTTTATTTCCTGTATGATATCCCTGGCATTTGTTTTCTTTCTTAAGTCCTCATTTCTGACCTTGTCTCTTCTTGTAACTCATACCATAATCCTCTCCATTGCTCTTTCTGTGACTCTAAGCTTCTTTTCCAATTTCTTAGTTGTTGCCCAAGTCTCTGCCCCGTAGGATAGTACCGGAATTATGCATTGATTGAAAATTTGTCTTTTGAGGGAGATTGGAAGATTCTCATCTCGGAGTATAATGCTGAGTTTCCCAAATTTCACCCAAGCTAGCTGTATTCTTCGTCGCACTTCTCCTGCTGTTTCATTTTCAAGAGTGATATTTTTACCGAGGTATATTTAACTATCCACCTTCTCAATTGTCATGCCATCAACTGCAATTGTATGGTCTTGTAGCTGGTTGCTCATCATTACTTTAGTCTTTTTAATGTTCATTTGGAGTCCTGCCTTTTTACTCTCTACGCTCAACTCCTGGATCATCGTCTGTAGTTCCAAAGGATCATGACTAACAAGCAGAATGTCATCTGCAAACCTTAAATGTTTCAAATATTCCCCATTTATTTTAATTCCTCTCGATTTCCAATCCCGGTTTCTAAAGACGTCTTCCATGGCTGCTGTAAAGAGTTTCGGAGAGATTGGATCACCCTGTCTGACACCTTTTAGGATTTTAAAACTATTGGTAGTCGTATTCTCCATATGAATGTTGGCGCTAGGGTCTTTTTAAATAGCTTTGATGAGGCGGATGTATTTCTCATCGTCTATCTGTTTCTGTAGAGCATCTAATAGTGACTGGTGGTCTAAAATATCGAAGGCTTTCTCGTAATCTACGAATCCAAGACAAATTTCCAAACGATATTCCTTCGCCTTTTCAATGATCTGACTTAAAGTGTGTAGATGGTCTGATGTTCTGAATCCTGCTCGAAAGCCTGCCTGTTCTCTTGGCTGATTTTCATCTAGCTGTCTTTGGATTCTTGCAAGAATAATTTTTGTGATAACCTTGTACATGTGAGGTAATAAACTAATGGGTCTATAATTCTTTATGTCTTTTGTATCTCCTTTTTTGAACAGTATGATAACTTTAGATTCATTCCACTGAGTAGGAACTTGTTCCGGTTGAAGGATCCTATTGAACAATTTTGTCAAGATGTCGACAGTACTCTTTCCTCCCAGCTTCAATATGTCAGCGGTAAACTAGTCCTCTCCAGGAGCCTTTCATTTCTTCATGTGATCTAGAGCTTTCTGCACTTCATCTTTCTCAATGGGTGGTACACTGTCCGCGTTTTCATTCCAATTTTCTTCTGTTCTATCCGTATCATACAGTTCTCTGGTCTATCCGTATCTGGTCTATCCGTATCATACAGTTCTCTATAGAATTCCTCAATGGTTTCTGTGATTTTGTCTTTGTCATTAACTTCTGTCCCATCTTTTGTTTTCAGTGATGATAAGAGCTTTTTTTCCTCCCTCCAGTTTTTTATTGATGATGTTGGGCCCTTTAATGCTTTCCAGCACCTCTTTCACCATCTTGGTCCTGTGTTGTCTCTTTTGCTGCCTTCTCATCTTGCGGATTGTCTTGTTTAGTTCTGTATACTCGATCTGGTTTTGTGCAGATGTCTGTCTGAAGGGCTTGAGAGCTTTTCTCTTTTCGTTCATTTTTCGAATATCTTCCGCGCTGCTATTGTTTGTATTTACTATCTCTTTTTTACCTTTAGCTAGCTTCTCTGCTTCCTCCATAATCGTACTTGTTACTTGTTCAAATGCATCATCGTGGCTCATCGCCTACAAAGTCTTCTAGAAGTGAGAATCTATTCTCTAATTCAAGTTGGAATTGGTGTTGTTTTTCTGAAAGCTTTCCCAAGTCAATATGTCTTTTCCTTGATATCTTCATTCTTCTTATCCTTTCCATCTTCTTGTTGATCCTTACTTTTGCTCTAACAAATCTATGATCACTGCCTGTGTCGACCTTCGGTATAACCTCTACATCCATCAGTATTCTCTTGTGGTCCGTAATGATGTAATCAATCATATTATGGGTTGCTGCATTAGGACTTTCCCATGTCCAATATCTGTCCTTTGGTTTCTTAAAGCATGTATTGCCAATCACCATGTTTCTGCTTGCAACATATTCTAGAAGCCTTTCTCCTCTCTCGTTCCGGTCACCTATCCCAAATGGACCTACACCATTCTCTTCCTGATCTTTTCTCACTCCGATCTTGCCATTATCCGGTCTATGTCAGTATATAAATATTCTACTGTTTCGTCGTCGTGAGCTGAAGTGGGTGCATATACTTGAATAATCTTCATTGTGTGTTGCTTATTAATTTGTAATTTCAAATATGCCATTCGGTCTGATATTTCTTTATACTCCAGTATATTACTTTCAATGTTCTTATTAACCAGAAATCCTACTCCATTATTTCCTCTTTTGGTTGCAGAGGTAGTAAACAATGTGTGGCCACACCTATTTAACTTAATGAGGTTTGGTGGTCTTCTTGTGTCTCCGAGTCCTATAATATGCCACTTCACATTCTTTATTTCTTCAAGGAGGGTATCTAGGTTTTCTTCTGACCTTAGTGTCCTTACATTATAAGTGCAAATACATACATCTGTGTGGTTCCTGATGATACCTTTCTCAGAGCTGACTCGTCCTTGCGGCTTTGGACCCAACTCGTCATACTTTGGCTTGGCACGAGAAGGATCACCATTCGCCGGTTTCCTAGCTCTACCATTACCTGTAGAGCTGGGCCCGTTTTGGCTTTGGGCATTACGACCTCTTCTTCGTCTCGTTTCCATGTTGATGAAGGATAATTGCCTACTCTGCCGCACTGGCAAGGTGAATTGGTAGAGGCTGAATGAGCTCCTTGGTCTCCTGTCGGATCTAAAGGAGCTCTTAAGTCAGATTTTGGTTCTTTCTTCGAACACGAGGTCCAGCACCCCCTCCTCATGCTGGGGCCATTGTTTCAGAGGAGGGCCTCGGTTTAGTCGCCAAGGTGTCCACCATGCTCTACATTTTACTTGTTTTGTAAGTCACATTTCTTAGCTCCTTCAAAGGAATAAACATTTCTTGCATAATTTGCATGGGTACCAATGGATAGTCGATGTGTCTAGATGACGATATTAGTTCATGATAGCTATGGAAAGAACACTGTTGCAAATACGAAAATCGCCTGACCAGACGCAATTGGTGAGGGCTATTAAGAGAAGCTCGAGTGCACAGCAACCCCCCCCCCCCACCCCCACCCCCCCCCCCCCCCCTCCCCCCCCCCCCCCCCCCCACACACACACACACACTCCGAGAGTTTTAAGAGCGATGATATTTTGGCAAAACATTACAAAATCAAACAAACCGTGTTACAATAACAAACACTTCAAATCGATATCAGATCAATATCAGGGCCCCGTATACATGAATATTCACGATTAATCGTCTGATCAATTGATCAATCGTACGATTAATCGTTTATCCTTACGTTACGGGGCCCAGATCGGCAAGATACACTGCAAATTTATTCATAATAGCTATGGAAGGCAAATGGTTGCAATTTATACAAATCACCTGACCAAAGTATCTAACATAGGCTACAGACGTGTTTGGGGGGGATAACATGGATAAGGGGAGCTGTAGTGAACAGCCCCTTCGACAGCTTTTAAAGCGGCGATATTCGGCAATTATAACACATGCAACCACATACAATTATAATCACCACTTACATAAAGTCTTACAATAATTATCTTAATGCCTACCCTTTCTGATCGGCAAGAGGCACCGGTCTAGATGCTGCCATTATTTCACGAGCTCATACACCTGTGGGAGAGAAAAGGCAAATGAATAACTCAGTGTGTCTTACTATAACATCATTGCATCGGTCATCAGATTGGATAAACCTGCATGATCAGTCTACATTTAAATTTCTTAATGTGCACACTTTCCACAATTACACTACGTGAGGAACATTCTTACCAGGCTTCCTGCTGTGTGAAAAAAACATCACACATGGATGAGTGTTAAATACATGGTTGTTACACGGTAATGCATAAAACGAAAGTGTAAACTTTTCTCTTTATAGTCTGTTTTTTTTATATTTTAATCCTTCAAAATAGTTTGGTAACACAGGTTTGATTGATCATATTCTTCCATCATCATACATTGTAATAATCATTTATCGTGTCATAAAATTGGATGCTAGTGTTGTATTTTACGTGATTTTATTGTTGGTTTAGGTTTGAATAAATTAAGTGTAATGTTTGAATCTTATCTGCAGTGCGCTCAAAAAGGGTATATTGCAAAGTTTACCAAAGGCCTTTAGTTGTGTTTGGAGATTCAAGTTGCATCGAGGGTGATTGTAGTTTAAAGGGATTATGGTAATTTAGTTTGGTTTGATTTAAAATCCGATTTTGTTATCCTTTCAATAATCAACGTACTGCTTGCCCATGCAGTTGCAGAGGGATTAAAGAAACACGTTTGTATAAGGAGAAAGTTTTCCATATAATACCGCTGATAATTTAGGTGGTGTCCTCGTCTTATAATTTGACTCTCAACAATCGGTTGATACACTTTAAAGGGGTACAGTTTTGGTAAGGCTGAACCTTAGTAACCAAAAACTGCACAATAAGATTACAAACTAATAGTTATAACTCCACCATGATCGAAGGCCCTCAACGCGACAAAAGGGGTCTTAGCGCGCGGCACATAGTATGGCGCAAACGTCATCTGAAAATGTAGTCCATGAGGCAAGACCTGAAAAATCGCTTTAAAATGACGTTGGCTGCACTCCTCTGATGCCCAAGAATTGTTGGTATAATTTTGAAGGTACACATCTCAGCTATCCCCAACTGGAAGTTTGGAGCCCCGATAGTTACACGTTACCATGGCAACGCTGCTTATGTAACACGTGGTAAAATACATCATGCATAAACAGTGGGTTCCATTATAGAACGACATGTTGACAAAAAGTAAAATTTCTCAAAATCTAGTCAACATATGTTTTTCATTTTTTCAGGGAATAAGAACTGTAATACCAGCTACCAGTTTCTAAAATATGGCAAACGGTAGATGATTTATTCGGTCATTAGAGGTCATTAGGGGTCAACTCTAGGTCAGTGACATAATACTAACTTCTGATTGCATATTTGTATGTAATTCATGCAAACTCACATTACTCCTTACTCCTGTGGTGTATACATAATATGGCTGAATGTGATTCCCTCGGAAGGCATGAGGTCTAGGAATCCATAAACAATATATAAGGCTAAATTGATACACCGTTGCCATGGCAACTAGTCTGATGTGAATGCTACAAAAATGCGGCAAATGCGCAAAAAGTAAGATGCAAGATTCAACATTTTCGATTTTAATGCACCCGGCTGGATTAAAGCAATATATACCTCATTTGAAAAGGAATTGAAGTTTATGAAAACGACCATTAAATTGCCGCTACTTGAAGAATCACCATGGAAACCAGCACTAAGTAGACCACGCCCCCTTTTACAAGAAATAAAACTGGAATTGCATATACATGTGTATGACTTATTTTCAAATTATGCAATCAATATGCATAAATATGGGTTTTCCTATGATGAAATCACTTCGAAAGGCAAAATGGTGCCTCGTCGTCAGTTGAAGTAAATATCAATCAAGAAGCGTTTCCTAGCAACATAAATTCCCCTAGCAACAGTTGCATACTTTTTAAATGTTGTCATTTTTTCTCAAAACTTAATAAAACACGCTTTGGATTATTCATGTTAATGTGATGGACTTTATTTTCTTCATAGTTATCGAAAAAAGACCAGAAATAACCTTCAACCATAATGAAATAGATGCTTGTTTGTCTATGCCTTACCAAACCTCAAATAAAAAGTTAAAACACTTTACTATACCATTTGAATGATTGTAGCTATTATACAAATATACCAAGCTGTGAGAAAGTATAGTGGAATTATATATCTGAGGAGGGACTGGCATAGAACTATTTTTTCCGAGGGGCGAAGCCCCGAGGACAAAAATAGTAACTATGCCAGTCCCTCCGAAGATATATAATTCCACTATACTTTTGAACGAAAAAGCTTGGTATATTTGTTTTATATCCCTTCTGTTTGCTATATATCCTTCGCATGATTATAATCATCGCACAAATAAATGATTTCAATTAAACTTAAGTATTATAAAGGAAAAAACAAACCATTGATCATAGAACCATCACTGCACTATGTCTGTTTGTGACACTGGCCCCCTTAGCGCAATAGTCAGATCCTGGCACAGAGCGCGTATTGCGCTATGTTTCCATTCATGGTTACGCGCATTAACAACTAATGGGCACACAAATCGTCGCTGGGCAATTAAAAGGACAAATTGACGGTATCGATAGCAAAAAACGATACTTACTTTTTTGGAAGAAACAACATTTTGACATTTCGGGCAATTATATTTTTCAAATGCCAAATCCAGTAATATTGTTAAGTGAAACAGTAATGTAGGCTATAAAGCGATCAAGTCGTTTAATTTGGCCTACGCTCAGTTCTTTTTAACAGAGTTATTTACGCATTTCTGAATTTGCCCTTTTTACATGCACGATATCGCGTCGATATTGGGCATGAAAAAGGACAAAACGCGAATTGCCCTTTTACGCGCATTGATAATGCACAGGCAATGCGCGCGACTTGGCGCAATAATGGGCAGCTAAAAGGGCAAATCCATTTTTGTCCTTTTTATTGCCCATATCATATGCGCGTTTAGTCGTGTATGCCAAACATGCAAGAGTTATTTCGTAGTCACTTGAATTAAAATTGGTTAAACTTGTGGCCGTACGCATGTGCGGATATTGTGATCAATGCTATATTCTTACGGAAAAGTAGTAAAATAACACATTTCATTCGTTATACATTGATTCTTAACCAAACAACACCTCTCGGCAGTTCGTGAAAACGATTTTGTCCTTTTTGTTGCCCAAATACGCGCAATTTTGTCATTTGTTCTTTTGTTATTTTTGATTTTCTCAAAAAGTGGGGCACATATGGGAATTCTAAACATATCATCGGATAGGTTTAAAGAACTCTATCTGAAAATAAAGTAAAAACAAAATCGATATTTGACGATAATATCGGCCATTTTGCCCTTTTTATTGCCCAGCGACGAAATGCAAAACGCGCGCATCAAAGTGAATAATTAACCCGCTTTACATACACGTACGTCACACGTGTGTAAGTGAATATGGGAAAACAGCTATTCATACGTACATTACAGCATACATTACATGAAATGAAATGAATTACTGTCACGACCATGGAAGGACACGATGCAAAATGTGCACCATTTTCGAAATTGTTTACTTCGAAAACCGCCATGTTATACATGAAATGCATCTCTAGAATATTTTGTGGAACTTGTTGATATTCACGGGTGAAAATATTCTGTATTTCGTTTTAAATTACTCTTTGGGAAATCTCGTCGAGCATCTTCGCAAGCTAAAACAAGACCTCCCCTCGCAGAGAAGCTGTTATTACACGCATCTCTACGGGGCAATATGATATGCTTGCTATTTCTGCTATCGCAAAGATAGTGAAAAATATTCCCCGATTTCAGATTTATAGTGGAAATAATCTTTATTGTGAGAGCCCCAATTGACCAATCACGTTTCTAGAATACTCATGAATATTCATAGAAGGGATATAATACGTTTTTTCCCGGGGAAAAGGTGAACTATGCGTGACGTCACAATACAAAGGTACTATTTACCAGTACTATTCACCGGGAACGTCTTTTCTAGTCAAAACTATTCTTTTTCTTGTTGTGTACACTCCTAATGCAACAATCTTACGAGAAGGGATATAATAGACAATACCACTTGTTTAGTGTATGAATGATTCTAAAAGTTTATCAAAATAGAAAAATTGTAAAACCATTAACCTTGATTTACATAAAATACAGCCATGAAATTATCCACGGAGATCATTGTTGCCTAGCAACATCATTTAGCCTAGCAACCACGCACAATACTTATGTATTGCGACATGCCTAACCATAGGCGTAACCAGGGGAGGGGGTGTTTTGGGGTTCAAACACCCCCTTGGACTGTTTTGGGGTGTTCACCCCCTTTAGTTTTTTGGTGGGTCTCGGGTATACTTTGTACCGGTCTAGGGCCCACTTTTACGGGCCTCGAGTCCACTTTTCATCGGTCTCGACCATCTAAACCAATAGTCTCGGAACCCCCCCCCCCCCCCCCCCCCACCCCCCCCCCAAGGACAAAACTTCACCAGTGGTCAGTGGTGTTGCCCCCCCCCCCCCCTTCCCCCTCCCCTCTTACACGGCTCTCTGTGGTCTCCGGCCTCTAACAAATTTGGCGACGGAATAACTCCCTCCTTGAAAAAATCATGGGTACGCTTACGACCGATGTAATATAGACAGGTGTTTTCGAGCTGTAACCGGAGTAACTATGAATGGAGTCACTACTGTCACTATTTGATTGAAAACGGTTACAGCTCGTTATTCCAAAGGTTCGTTATTCCGAAGGTTCGTTTTTCCGAAGGTTCGTTAATTCGAAAGGTTCAATACGAACCCCATATCATTTTCGGATTAACAAGCCCCATTAAATTTTCGGATTAACGAACCTTTGGAATATCGAACGCGATTTTATTTTCGGATAAACGAACCTTCGGAATTTCGAACCCTATTTCATTTTCGGATAAACGAACCTTTGGAATAACGAACCGCACCCGCGATTCATTGGTCAACCGTTGTGTTGCTTGAGGAGTTTGACTAATTATCCATGGCAAATTGACGTGCATCACAGGGTCTTTGCATGACCTTAGCTTATTATTCCAATTATGAACAGTTGTATTCTGAAGGCAGAATACCAGTGAATCAATTTCTAGACTAGGCAGTAGCCAGAAGCTCGAATTGTTGCAGGATTATACATAGAGGTGCTTGGTTTACCATGAACCTACTCGTGGTTTACCAATAAGGGCATTACTGGAGCTTCCGTACCTGTCCAGCTTCGTCATATGGATATTGTTTGTCAGAGATTTGTGTAAATCGTCAAAGATTTGTGTAAACTCCATCAATATAGACTGGATGGTCATAGTAGTCTAGGCTGATTGTAGTCCATAGTTTTTTGTTCAGATTCCAGTCTTTATGCATGTTATTCAGGTAACATTTACAAACGTAAGGTGTAGATGAAATTAATTATTTATTTGAAGTTATTTACTAATATTGGGATTAGTTGGTGAAGTGATGTTCTTCTTAAGTATTAGGTAGCAAATAATCTACGCGACGTCACGCCCATTGCATTCGTTGATGATGCGGTTGGCAGTTTGCTCGGATAATCGAGCCACACATGTAAGCTTTGGAAGGTCTCAAAAGGCCCCAATGGTGTGAAGCCTGTTGATCATAGCCTAACCGCTGCATGATATATGTCTGCCTATTTAGGGATTTGGGGGTCAGCTGTCAGACGTCTTTCCATGAGCTGAGGGTGCTGAAATGGGCTGCTATACTTTCATGCCATTTGCCATAACATAATCATACCACTGGACTAGAGCATAATAATTTTGTGTGTGTTTGTGCAACAATTTGTGGGTTGATAATTGAGCAGTTTCATTGTAATGACAAATGAAGTCCTGCTTATGGTGTACAACTTTATTATTAACCCCCCCCCCCCCCCCCCCCCACTCTAAAATATAGTGGTCATGCGTCGTGAGGTCGCCTCCTTTTGCGTTACATGCCGTTTTGGGCTTCTGCAGGACAATGTTACGTTTGAGAGTAAATATTTACTGACGAACTCCCCCTATCCTATCAAAAATATACATTTTCTGAAAGGGAATTTCAATATAAGAATCTTAAATGCACTCAGAATATCATTATACACTTTTTTAAATGTATATTAACCCACATTTTGTTTACAGTTGTAGAGGTCAATATTTCCATAATAACTTTTTCTGAGGTAGCTCTCAGGGGCGTCGATCCTGGGGGGCAGGGGGGCGGTCGCCCCCTCCCCCCACTGAAAATATTTGGGGGGCGAACATATCATTTCGCCCCCCCCCAATAATTCCGAAAATTAGGAAGAAAAAAATCGAGTGATATAATGCCAAAGAGTGGAAAGACATGTTTATCAATAATTAATCTTCAAAATTGCTGTTTTTTTTAGTTTGAAAAGGACTGTATATCTCGTTTTTTGCCGCGCGCTTCGCGCGCTATCAGCTTCTCATATTGCAAGTTTCATTTCGGTTGCGGGAACTCACCTTTCGAAATGTGTTGGGCAGTGTAATTCTCAATCGCACGCCTCAAACGAAGTTAATTAAACCCTCATCTATAGCACACCGTCACAGAAAACAAAATAATCTGAAATAATATATCTTTCAATCAATTCGGTCATATGCGCTGAACGCAAATCAAACTGGAATAATATCATGTCCCCCACATTTGAAGTTGAGGAGATTTTCCCCCTCCCTTTGTCAATATGTATGATTGGTTCCATACTTATATACTTCATATTACGTGAAATTTCTGTCTCAGGTGTGCACCAAATCGCATAATTTCACGCCCAAAAATACAAAAGCTCCCTACTGTGGGGAGGCGGACACCCCTCCCACACCCTCCCCCGCTCGGTCGCTTCGCTTCCTCGCAATGTCTTCCCTCCATTTTTGAGAAGTTGTTGACGCCCTTGCTTAGTTTCATGGGAGCTCAATGCCTTAGACTATATCGATGGCTCTATAGTATACAGGATCACGTGGATCCATCTCATGCAAGGCTCAATCTTTTCTCGCTATGCCTTTTTAAAATACGTTACGAGTAGGTCAGTGGCGGATCTACGGGGGGGGGGGGGGTTAGGGGGTTTAACCCCCCACCCCCCCCCCCCCCCCCCCCCACCCCCCTTGGGCTGCCAATAAAAAGGTGATGTGGAAAACATCACTTACGGGGGTTCAAAATAGCAAAAAAAAAATCGCCGCTTCGCGGCTCGTGGACGATGCGGTCAAACCCCCCCCCCCCCTTAGCAAAAAGCTAGATCCGCCCCTGTAGGTTCACTATTTTATTCAATTTTAACACCCATCATAGGAGTTGCAAATGTCTGAAATCTAAAAGCTTCCGGGGGCTTCACCCCCTGGACCCCCATTATTGTCCCCAAATGTGGGTGTTCCCCAAAGTCAGGTCTTCGAGCCATCAAGACACTTTCAATGAGCGCATAATAAAACTTCCGGGCATGCCAATGTGGGGCTTTTAGCTCTGGAAAATTTTCAAATGTCGCCCCCCATCGCAAAAACGGATCGACGCCCCTGTAGTAGCTCTAGACTATAAATGATAATGTTTTCATGCAGAGCACACTTAGACATTTACAGCAATATAATATTGTTTGGGCTTTCATTCATACTTAATGAAAACAAAATAAGATAATCCATCAGTTTCACTATGTAAGTGTCACTTAAAGGGATAGTGAGTATTGGTCAAACTTAACCATTACGGTACAAAATATTAGTTATAACTTCACCATGCTCGAAAGTACACACGATTACAAACGACTAAGTAAGACCCCTGTTATCATTAAAAAAAAGAGCCGTTACAACTCAAGAGGGTGCTCTCTAAAAAAATAATTGGTTTTTAGCCATTTTTCATACAAAATTGTGCATTTGATGTTTTGTTAAATAATGATTTAATAGAGATATCATCAACAATCTTTTAAAAACCTATTAAGATTTTGTTTCAAAGTAGTCTTTTTAAAAATTTCTAAAAGTCCAAATATCCCCTGGTGAAGAATTTTTGAATAAAAATATGATTATGGATATTTCAGCCGTTTCTGAACCGATTTTGTTCAAATAAAGTTTATTCT